>JXXA01001628.1:0-12200 GCA_000956255.1 Anopheles punctulatus | reverse complement strand
GCCTGTGCAACAAGCCCAGCGAAGACAAACGCAGCACCGACAGCAACACCGATGGTACCTGGATACGCGGTCCGCGTTTGGAATTTTTCAAAAGAGGGCGCAGCAACACCAGCTCACCGGTATAATAAGGATCGCGGTTAGAATTTTACCACGAAGAATACATCAACCGCAGCAACACAGCGGCTTCAATGCTTTTGGTGAAGCAAACGTGTAACGACACACTACGTTTAAACATGTAGTGTGTTTAAACGTGAAGAGCATAATTGGTGATTAACATAAACTTCACGTGCATTCATTACGTTACCTCGTCAATCGCTTCCAGTGCCATCAGAATGCTACGAGAGGGATTCGCGGATCAACTACGATATATGTTGGCGACGAATGTGGGGCTTCCCAACGACTTGAGCTTCCTCATCATTAAAATGGTGATTGCAGGATTGGTATAGGCTGCTCGCCCGGGAGCATTTAGTTAAAAACCCTAGAAAGGTTCATTAAATACATGTTGTTTGAACTAGCGTTATTTTATACTTCCGGTAGTAAGCAACTCGCGCACTTAAGTTGCGACGCTCTTTCCTTTAGTACGATTTACGACACTTTCAGTAATTTACAATATTTTTACACTTCCTTAGCTTTTAACTCACGCATACGATACTATCTTTTAACAATATCTGCATGATAAATGCGTAAGGAAAACGCTTGAACTAAAATGATCACAGAACCTTTCACTCTGCTCAATAAATAAAGCTACACAAAATGCTAACACCTAGATGAAATGGTAAACACTTCGAATGCCACATTGGTTCTTGCTTTGTGGCAATATTTCGTGGTAGTTAGAAAGAGAATGTGGATAGATGAGGCGAATTAGAAATACATTTCTTATGAACCAAACATCGAAAACACGAACACCAACTAAAAATTCCACCAGGGACTCAAACAAATTCTTACTTTCTCGCACACACTCTCATGTTTTGTTCTCCTCACCGCGTTTAACCCTATCGCGACATACAAAACTAGTTATCAATTGTTTGTAGGGTTCTGTAGGAACTTCGACTGTCTCACGAAAGCTATCTAATATATCTGAGTTTGTTATGTTCCGTGGGTCTCATAATGCACCTACCTTTATTTACCTTGGTTTGCAACTATCTTTGCATACACACTTTGTTCAGCTCATTATTGTTTTTCTTGTTGATAGAGCATTTCAAGAATTGTTGTGTTTACGCGATTTGGACTCCTGCCTTCATTCGTCGCGTGATATGAATTATAGACTGTAGAGAAACAGTTTCGTGGAAACTCTACACGATTATGATGGAGTGTATGTCAATAAAAATTCCACGCTACTTGAGGACCTGCAGGCTGTGCGGCATTCACGGATCACACCAAACGATTAATGAAGATCTGGCTAACAGAATCAGAGTATGCTTCGGTTTAGCGGTAAGAGTATGTGGCGAATGATGCCGGTGTAACTGATTTCAAAAACTATATCGCACAATTATGTATGTGTACCATCTTAACATTTTAGATAAGCCTCAAAGACAATACGCTACCGCAGACAGTATGTACGAGGTGTACGGCAAAAGTGAATGATGTAGAAAAGTATCGCAAATTCTTCATGTTCGTGCAGCTCGAGCATTTCCTCAAACGGTCGCAATATTTTGCCAAATCGGAACGAAACTCTATGAAAATTTTGCGAGAACCGATAACGGAAGTGGAGCTACCACCGACAGGTGCCACAAATGGTTTTCATCCAACCGAACGAACCGATCAAAACAGGATCAAACAGTCAACGCCCAGGATAGGACTCATCATCAAAGAAAATATTATACATCGTCCAGTTGCTTCACGTCGCTTGCATATATCTTCGCGCCGCCCGTTAGCAGACTCACGTAATTATCTCTCTCGCCAGGCTCCGGCTTCTTCCCGACGTCATCTTTCTACTTCCCAATCGGTTTCTTCTTCCTCCTTCTCCGACCGAACCTCATCCTACCAATCACGACCTCTAAGGCTTTCCCTGACTACATCGTCACATGCTCAACCCATCCGTTCTACGTGCCATCGAGCAAATTTACCTACTTCTAACACATCCTGTTCCCATCCCCCAACCAACTCATCCCGTCAACCTCCAGGAACAAATACGTCTCGTCAATCGCTTAAAACAAGTTCATGTCGTTCTACCTCCGGAACCAATGCGTCCCATCACGAAACCACCAGTGGCTCGTCTAGTTCTTCTCCTCGTCCTACTTCGGCACGTCATACCCTTCCCAATACTTCATCCAACTCTCCTAAACAAAATACTGCATCCCATTCTCCTGTTTACAAATCTGCTTCTCATACTGCTTCTCCCAATATGTCATCCCATCCTCCATCATCACGTGCTCCGCCTAGCACGGATACACGTCCAACGCCTTATTTACCAAAGTCATGTTCTGTAAAACCTGCACCAACTGTACTTCCTGTTTCTTCCAGTAGACCACGTCCTTCAGTACATCCAAACCCAGTACGTCCTGCCGTTACTTCTGCTCCACGTCCTACACTTCCCTCAGTTCCTTCGGCAACTGTTCGTTCTCTAGGTCTTTCGAATACAAAGCGACCTTCCATTGCTTCCAATGCCGCTCCACCTTCATTTTCCACAAAGACATCATGCCTTACAGTACCTACAATGGATTCATGTTCTGCATTACCTTCAGACGCATTGCAAAGTACGGTCCCTTCGACGACGAGCCGTCTCCCAGTTCCTTCCATTGCATTTGACCCTAACGTTTCTTCGACTCCTTCACTGGCTCCAGTACCTGCTATTGGATTAAGCATTCAAGCACCATCAATTCCTTTACTTCCTACAGTTCCCTCAAGTAGTTCATTTGTTGCAGTATCCTCAATACCTGTACGACTTGAAAATCCAACCTCATTTTCATCTACGAATGCCACCGTGTCTTCAGGACTTGCACCCATCGAAGCTCACGTTGTTCCACCTGCATTAAAGACACCACCAACTTCTCCTAGTCCTTCAACACCGCGTAGATCTAGTTTTCCCCCATCACCTGAATGTTCCCAAGCTTCTCCGTGTGATCCATATCGTTCACTACCATCCTCTCCCACACCATCAATCGTTGAACCTCCTATTTATGCCAAAGCTGAAGCCTGTAACGAAGATGAGATTATTGAAACGGATAAGTTTAACACCCTCGAAGAAGTTAGGATAGCCCTACCAAGTGAACCAATTTCTACTGATGCAGTAGAACCGATCGAATCATTGATGCAAGAAGAGACTATCAAACAAGAAACCAGCAGTCACGAAACAATCGAACAGGAAAAGACCAATACGGTACAGGAAAAGTATGAGCCCCAAGAGACTATCCCTCCTGTCACCGCAGCTATAGAAGCTCTCGATTTAGAGGTGCTGGAAACGGAACTATCTACCGAAGAGGGTTTGGATGAAATGATAGAAGTTTTACTGCCCGAGCTACAAGAGCAATTAGCGAATGATTCTAAAGACGATATTTTTGAAGAGATCCAGAGTGATAGAAAATCAAGTGTTGACGCTGATGAGATTGAAGAGGATGCAGAAGTGGAGGACCCTGGTACGATGGTGATAGGAGAGGAACATCTGGAAGTAGTGCCCGAGGAAAACGAAAAGTATGAAACTGTGAGTGTAGTGGATGACGACCCAGAAATGGTTGAAGTGGTAGAAATCCTTGATCCTGAGTTCGATACAGAGGACACTACTCAGGCCGAATTTGATCCTACCACTGCCGTATCAAACCGGCGTTCAAATCAAGAGACACGACGCAGAAGACGTAGCAAAATTTCGGGAAAGGAGCTGTACAAATCGCTCCTTACCGAGTGTACCGTTTGTCATAAGAATGTTGAGCGAAATCGTCTCGAAGGACATATGAATCGTCACGCTGGACGAAAACCGTACTCGTGTCCTAAGGAAGGGTGTTCAGCTCGTTTCCATTGCAAACACGCCTGTCGTTTGCACGTTCGCTGCCGCCATGGGTCAGAAACGTTCCCCTGTCAGAAATGCGACAAGGTGTACAAAGCAAAACGGGACCTGCTTGGGCACATGCGGGAAACACATACGGAACCGAGATTTACCTGTGATATTTGCTCGAAAAAATTTACCACTAAGTAAGCATCTGAAGGTTTTGCCATAAGAAATATTCGTGAAATACAATACCTTTTTCTTCTCTGAATTTAAGGTCCCGGCTGAAACAGCACCGCCATTACCACACGAATGAACGCAACCATCCCTGTCACATCTGCAAAATGAGCTTTTACAGTAACTTCCAGCTAAAGGTGCACATGCGAACACATACCAAATTCAGTCCGTACAAGTGCACCATATGCTTCAAAGAGTTCCGCTACCGTCACATGGCAAAGGAGCATCTGACGAAGGATCACGGTATTGAACCATCGGCCCAGAAGGACTGGGTTATTCAATACCCGGAACCAGATCCAGAGGAGGTGGAAGTCGTGCAAGGTGACACCAATATGGTCCGATACAATGTGCAACGGTTGATTGAACTGAATGAAGACGATGCAGAGAACGGGACGACAATGTCCATCAATCCCGATTAAGGTGGCTAGCAATGACTTCCGCCCGATTCACTTGTAAACGTAACGATTTATGCCTATCATCTTGCAACTTACAAAAATCACATTTGGCTTTATGTGCGTGTAGGTAGTAAATGCAATGAAAAGAGGCACTATCGATTGTCCCCATGTCCACTAGGATTATATTTGTGCCGATTTGAATCCCACCATTATTTTCGCCATTTTGTGTTGAACCCAATTCTCGGTGGGAAAGTGAGAAAAGATGAGTTCTAAGTACTGTTAGGTTGCAATCTTGCTTAGTTTAGGGTCAAAACATGCCTTAGGAAGAATAGGGCTGAACATATAGGGCTAGATATAGTTGTAAGATTAAGCTTTAATTGTTAAACCAATTATTAACAAATAAATGTTAAGCCAAAAACTACTCCATCATTCAGTAGTATCCTGTCTCCGCGCAGGTAATTTTTTACAAAGATTTTCATTTATGAAATCATCTATTTTCCAATTGTATGTATGTGCAGCTCGATTGCAATGCTTGACTTGTTGTTCTCAGGGCATTTTCTTCCTGTCCATTTTCCACGGCTACTAGATTAATGCAGCTTAACTGGTATTCAATTTTGGTGTTACAGTTCACTTGAATAGCGATTTTTTTTCTCTAGTTATTGTGCCAAACATTATACAATCTGCGATGCGACAATGAAGAAATTTATTATCCATTAGCAATTCATACATCTAATTACAAAATACTACTTGTTTACGCAGAGCTGACATCTTCACTAGACCGTCAGCGATATACCGCGTCATTTACTACAAATTCGTAAGCCTCCTGCTTAGGAACGGGCGCAATGTGGCTTACTTTGTTGTGACACCGTACACCATAACATTTATGCGCATGTTCCAACAACTCCCTGCGGAACGTTATCGTAAGGAACTGTGAATTTTCGCATAGCTCTTGTATCATGTTCGCGACCGCAGCACGATGCTGGCTGTCCAGCGCTTGATCAATCTCATCAAACAGATAGAACGGCGAAGGATTGTACATTTGGATGGCGAAGATGAACGCTATCGCCACCAACGTTTTCTGTCCACCGGACAGCTGATTCATCTGGCTCATAAGACTCTTTCTCCCCACGAATGCAACCTCCAACACTAGCCCCACATACCTATCCGATTCAGCGCTGTCGTCGATGTTGTTGGTGTTACTTTTGTTCCTAATCGTGGATGCATCGTGATCTATGGTTTGCAAAATCAACCGTCCACAGCCGCTAGGAACAAATTTGCGAAATATTTCGGAAAAATTGCGATTCACCGCATCAAACGTGATTTGAATGCTTTCGACACGTTGCGCCTGCAGCTGCTGCAACATATGGTCAATATTTGTGCGGACTTCCTGCAATTCGCGTAGCAGCCGGTCCATTTCCTTACACTTCTGCCACAGTTCTGTGTATTGATCGATGGCTTTTTTGTTCACATCGCCGTACTTTTGAAGCTGCTTATTTATTGATGCCACTTCTTTCATAAACTGCAAATTAAGAAACAACGTAAACATACGGGAGAAATAACGTATAAAAGAAAGTAAATTATCAATTGGCCCATTTGTTACACCTACTTTAACCAGCGGCATCGACATGTAGTTGTGTTCATCGGACGATGATACGCTATTCGCTTTTATCTGCTCCGCATACTGCAGGATTTGGTCTTTCAGATCACGCCTGCGTGCGTTGTATGACATCTGTACCGGATCCCCTACGGTAATGGCATCTTCGACGGATTTAAGCTTATGTTCCCAGTTAGCCAACTCTTTGGCAATTTTCTTATCTATCTTTGTGGCTTTGAGAACGCTAAACAAATCAACAACAACAATATTTCAATTAGAACAATTATCGCTCAATTTTATAATGCGGCTTTTAGCGAATTATCTCACCTTTGTTCAACGATCTCAATATCCTTCAGCATCTTAGTGCTCTGATTGTTCAACGATTCCAGCTCCCGCTGGCAGATTTCCAGCTGTTTCGTCAGATCAGTGACTCCTAGTAGTTCCAGTGCCGTGATCAGTGATTCTCGTTTTGGGATTAGGTTTGCAGTAAGCACATTCTCGCGTTTCATTTTTTCCTTGCTTGTAATCAAACATTTGTCAAACAATTCCTGTAATTCCTCGCGTATCTGACGAATTTCTTCGTCGAGCCGTTCAATCTGCCGCTGTTCGTCCTCTGACAGAACTCCTACCACTAGCTCAGTCGCAAGTTCGCGCTCCAGTCCACAAAGCTTCGCGGTCAGCAGTTCTAACTCGGTTTGTTCTGTACTTATCTTGCTCTCATTATCGACCAGCTCCTCCTCGAGCTTCCGACGTCGTACAGGGTAAGTACGTGAGCGAACTTGGATCCTTTCCACAGCTGGCTGTAAGCGTTGCAGCTTCGTCTCTATCGTCGTTAGTTCCATCGCGCGTTCGTTGACGAACTTTTCCGCACGCAGTACTTTGTCTGCGTCGGATACAAGGTCGTTCTCTAGCTGAGCGATGCACCTCTCCTGCTCGGACAATAGGAGCTGGTGAAAAAGTTTGCCCGAAGCGGGTCGACGATATCCACCGGTAATGACACCGCTGCGTACGACATCACCATCGCGGGTGACACAGCACATGCCATACCGCTTGTTCGCATCGATTGCCTGCTCCAGGCCATCGCATAGCAACGTGCGGCCAAATATCTGCCGAAATACGGTGTCATACTTCCGGTCGAAGGTTAGCAACGAAATGAGCGACACAACCGAGTCCCTATTCTCTGGAAGGTTGCCTTTGAGTTCGAGGCGGTTTAGCGGCATGAAGTTGAACTCACCCGCCAGTTTATACAAGTTGCAGTGTGTAATAATCGCTTTTGCGACTATTTCCGACTCGACGATGTGATAATAGAGCTTGTTGCCGGCCGCCGTTTCCACCGCATTGTGGAGACTTTCATCACACGAAAAGTTTTCCACCACCCTGCCGTAGTACCCTTGCAGGACGTGATGGTACTGGTTGCCTTCCTGCGCACGAAGGATGTCCAGCACCTTCAGGACCGATTTCCAGCCTTTGTAGATTGCCGACCCTGTATGTTTGCGAATGGTTTGCACGTGTTGATGCCGCTCAGTTTTGCACCGTTCCAACTCCTGCTTGCGGGAGGCCTCGTTGTCTAGTAACTCTTCCAAAAGCTCCTTGCCCTGGTGGTGGTACTGTTTTACATTCGTAAGATTCTGCCGATACATCTCCAGCTGCTCCTGCAACTCCTTCAGTTCGTGCTCTTCCCTTCCATGCGCGTCCGTTTCCTCCTTTAGAGTGCGTATAATATCTTCCCGCTTTTGACGTATTTTTTTCTTCGCATCATTTTTCACTTCGATCTGCTTCCGCACGTACTCGATCTCGGTCGTTAGCCAACGATCGCGTTCTGCTCGGCTGCCAAATTGCATACCACGACGCAATTTATCCAACATTTCCCCACGTTTCTGCTCCTTCCACAGTAGTTTACCTTTAATTACGTTTTCTCGCTCACGGAGCTTAGCGTACCGGCGGGAGACCGCGTCCAGCTCATTCTGATGGTTAGCGATCGTCTCGTTTAAATGGTCCAGCTCAGCCCGATCTTCCCGCATTTTTCGAACATTCCGGTTTCGCTCACGGCGCATGTCTTCGAGACGTAGTTCTAGCTGGGTTTTCTTTTGCTCCAGCCGCATATGCTGCTCGCGAAGCTCAGATTGTCGCGAGACGGTGGTAGCCAGTTCCGTTGCATTCTGTTTTTGCTCTCGCTTTAGCACTTGCATTCGTTCGTGCGCTTCAGCTTTCTGCTGCAATAGTAGGCGATATTTGTCCTGCCATTCTTGGCCTTCACATCCCAGGGCGGCGAGAGTGTCAATCGCATTTTGTTGACTTCTTTTGAGCAGCACAGACTGTAGAACGCGGTGCTTTTTCTCAAGGTGTAGGAATTTTTCTTGCTCCTCCCGTTCTCTGGAGAGCTGCTCAAGTTTGGTAGGTAAATTAGTACCCTCTGTAAGGATTTTCACCATAATTTTATCGGCTTCCTGCAACAGCTCGAGCGATGTTCTTCGTTTCTCATTGTATATGCGTATTCCGGCGATTTCAAACAGCACCTCGAGCAATTGGCGCGGTCTGGCTACGGCGAGTTGGTTGATTTTGCCCTGCTTGACTATATAGTACGGACTAGAATTTGATATGCCGCACGATTCGAGAAACTCAGTCACTTCTTTGCGAGCAACATTACGACCATTGAGCGTGAATTGATCATTTTTATGCGTAATTGTTCGTCGTACTCGAAATCTGTTGACATTAGCTGAATTCTGGCCCTAAAAGCAACCGGATAAACCAGAACATCAATAGAAATATAAAAAAGACTCAATGTTATACATAACGTATTCAAAACTACACCACTGTAAATAAAAAAAATAGAAACTTTTTTTTCTACGCAGATGCCTATTTCCAGTAAAACGACCGTTCCAATTAACTCATAAAGTTAATCGAAAAATTGTCTGCATTGCGCACAATACCAACTTACCGGATTCAATTTCGTTTCGAAAACAATCTCCACAAACGCGGAGGCTGAACCCGAGCCTTTGTTCATCAATGCCACACGCTGTGCTGGCCGAAGGTTATTATACTCATCGCTAAGCACAAATTCTATGGCTGAAAACAAATAAGAACATTGCAAACCCGACGATTATTTGTAATAAAATTCAATTTGTATGGGTACGCACTCATGGAACTTACCACTGAAAAAGTTACTCTTTCCGGAACCATTGCGTCCTACCACGACATTATGTTTCGGATCGAGCTGCTCAACAACCGTTTTCTTGCTGTAGCTTTTGAATCCTTGAATAATAATCTGCGGGACGTAAAATGAAGTTACAATCTTAACAAACGGAGTCTTTTGTCAATTAAAGCCCATTTTTTAACCTCTTTCAGATGCATTGCAGCCGGAATAGTCTATGCTGAGAATGCCACACTCAATGCCTGTTAACGTGACCTGTCGTACGATTCGTTTGATTTGTTGGACTGTGCTTGCGTAACGGTTGTAAAACATCAGCTTACTATTGCGTGTTGCTATGACTACGGTGACAAGTGAAAACAAAAATGGCTGCATCCATGAGGTATCTGTACAGCATCCACCAATAGAAAAAAAAGAACAACTTGTCATACACATTCCTAAAGGATGATTCGGAAACAATGCCTTGCGCCTTAATATTTTATCCTTTTATTTACACAAACATTCTATACGCTCACAATTAATGCTGGTTTTTAGCATTCTGTTTTTGTATAATAGACACGTATCCCTTGAATTCCGTGGCAAACAACTGTGATGGAACGGGCCTCGCTATTAATCCTCGTTTGGTTAGTTCCTCGGCGTGAGATCTCATGCTGTAAGGAAGGTAGATAAATGTTTCTTTACTAAAAATGGAATCCTCAACATGAACATGTTACTCCAATTTACCTTTGCTGCAATTCCACTTTTATTTTCTTCTTTATAGGCTGAAATCCGTGTACGGTTTGTTCATTGTTGACCATCATGCTACGGATCGCTATGTTAAGACCACACAAGGCAAGCTGTTCGCTCTGTAATTTGTAGAAAAAAAAGGTTTTACTGTCTGCATGAGTATTTCAGCAATCAATTTTATACCCTAAATTCGTTCATTATTGCATCCACAGTAGTAAGTATATCGGATGCCTTCGAAACGTTTTGAATATCGACGCATCTAGTAACGTAGTTCGAATGGAGTAGTGAAATAAAACTGGATGGCTGTGTTAAAAAGCATTCGGCTATGCTTTCAGGGGAATGCACAAAACGCATGTCAACGTCTTGAGATTTATCTGCAGTACCAGAAAGATAGAAGTATATCAAATAGATTAGAGATATTACACACTATTGATTTCGCACGCAAAACATTCTACTTACATTTTGGGTGAAAAATTCGGCCAAGCCCGTGCATGACGGTTAAGTTTTCGCCCAATCCCAACGAATTAACGGTCTTTTTGGCGGTTTTGGTGCCTTTACTGTTCTCAGGGCATAATCGCTTCGGTGTGGGCTCTGACAGGGATTTCATACAGGTAAAGAGATAGTTCAGACAGCAGTTTCTTAAATCCCCTTGTGCGGAAGCAATTATGTCGTCCTCCTCTGCTTTCGTTGGAATGGCTTGGTACAGTTTGGAGAGTTCATTATCCCCCTTTATAATTCCGGATATACGTTTTATTGCCTTCTTCAACAGCGAAGATGAAACGGGATTGAATTTGATGTTATGTATCTGAAAGCTCTGCATAATAGGTGGCGGGAACAGGTTGTACGCTACGTCCAGTGATTTGCTTGCTGTATCGGTAGCAATGAAAACTATCGGATCGATGCTATTGTCTAGGAATCGAGTGAGTGATTCCTGAAATTCTTCTGGCGATCGGAGCAGTGAATTCGGGAAATCTTTCACCAACAACAACTTTCCGGAACTGCTCACTGTCTCGAACAGTGAGCAGTAGCGAGAGGTTTTGTATAAAAAATCATCGAACAGTGCTTTTTGCGGACGGCGACTTGCCTTTCCCTCGCGTTCTTCAAAGTCGTACCGATCGTCGATGAAAAGGTCCACATCGACCGGTGTGGTCCATTCCCGGACATCATACTTCATCGCACGGGCGATTGTTTTCAAGCAAACGCTTTTTCCGCTGCCGGATGGACCTGTTAGAAGCAGCACTTGCGAGGCTGGATTTTGTTTACGAGCCGCTGTAAGCCATTGTTTAACTTCTTCAATCTTTTTAACGTGTATCGCTAGGTCCGCCTCTAGCATGGGTTTGAAACGGCTCACCAAATCGACATCATTATTGTTCCTTTTCCTTAGCATTTTGGGTACAATCTGGTATTCGTTGATTAAATCAGACGAAAATAAACCCTAACCGTTGAACTGAAACTATTAACATGAAAACGGTATTTTTTTCGCATACAAACGGCAAACAAATATTGAGACAGGGCGGTATGTTTACACTGAACTGAATTGTGGTGCTTGAAGTGCTGCTGTCAATTTACTGAACTGTCATTTTAAAAATAACCCGGCCAGCAATTGACAGCTAGTTTGTGGTCGAAAGGGGTATGTTGCGGTATGGGATTTTCGGGGTTTTAAAAATGGTGTAATGAGTCATTTAAAACCTCGCACACATGCGCATATCGTATATGTATACGGTTCGAGCATGTGTATGCGTGGGATATTTTGTGCTTGTTTGTTTCTTTCTTTCGTTCGTAAAATTGGAGGCTAGCCAGTCAGCTTTTTACGAAATTGGTTTATTTGGATTTTCCAAACGGAAAAAATTTTTTTTTTCTTCGAGCGGATTCTTCATAGCAGCGCTGCCGTACCTGCTACCTTGATGAATGCACGTTGTATGGTTCTCGCTTAAGTTTTTCTGTAAAATAAAACACAAAACGCTGAAAAGAAAGAAAAAAGGTACGCGCACACTAGCTGATTATTTCACTTTTTTCACGCTTTTCTCTCGCTTCCGAGACACGAAATATCTTCCAAAAATTAAGCACTTTTTGTCAATCGCTTCGGCTTGATGAAGACTTAAAGGAAGAGATGCAAAATGGGTTTAGTTAGCGAAAACTGGAGGAAAAACACTACTGTAGAAGAATAGCACTGTACACGAC
>JXXA01001627.1:0-18041 GCA_000956255.1 Anopheles punctulatus | reverse complement strand
CGGATTGTTTATGAAGTCTACCTTTTTTTTCGCCCTTGACCCACTGAAACCCGTTCCGCAGACCTTACGTCTCAAGATCAAGATTCTCGTGCACTCGGGATGGGACGAAGAAAAAAAAACGGTGCGGAGAAAATCGTATCACTTGAAGGCTACGGCGAATTACCCTCCACGGTACCTTGCCATCACACTCACCGAAGGTCGGCCGGTTCCGTGTGCAATTTCTAGCTCATCAGATTCATTCATTTCACTGTCCACTATCGGTGCACGATCGCCCCACGCGATGTTTTCGCAATCCAGTTTTCCTTGAACCTTGCAGCGAACGCCATCTCTTCAGCAGCATAAATCAAACAGAACTCCGGCGACGAAGAACGGAGAATCTTGCACTACATACAAAAAATGCGGCGAAAGCGTTGCGGTGTGGAATAGCGATAGCCTTTTCATTACTATTTATGTCTTTAGGCCACCGTACAGGGCACCGCAGCAGCAATGGACAATTTTGTAACGGAGAAGAATGAATGTACTCTGTCGGTGGGTGGGTCGTGGACATATCGTGTGATTCCTGCTCACGCAGCATTTTCTGCGTGCTCCTTGCGGTCTTGGGGTGCCAGCAATTTATGATGAATAATAAGTGGCCGATAATGGTAGGTCGCGCTAAAACAGGAGGGTACTTAACCCAAGGTATCGTTTATTAATTTTTGTACCTTACTCTTTAGCTCACATACACGCACCGCCTGGAAGAAACTTGCTCAACTTGTAGCCTAACCACAACGCCCAAACGATATTTTGAATCGGAGAATTTTATATAAACGACTGTTTGGTGCACACTGCTTCGGAGGTGGTGAGCTAAAGTTTTAAAATCCAAGGATGCACCCGAGAACCTGTTGGGCGCACGCTGGGCACGCCGCAGGTCAACCCAACTAGATGAAGACACTCATTGTGTAAGCGACCGTAGCGACACGTTCGTTGCACGTTTACGCTTCGTTTTGCTGAAATTATGGAAAAGGTTGTTGAAACTTGTTTCTGTATTACCACCTTTCGGGGGCGGGGGTGGTGGTGGTGTAATATTGTAACGCCCCATGTATGCGGGTGGGGAGGATGCATGGCAGAAAGTGCTAATAAAGTGCTGCGCCGAGCGTGTAAGCCAAGGTGGACACAATTTATTCCACCGATAACTCATCAATCTAGCTAGCTTTTACCGATTGTGCAATAGCGCTTCACATGATCGGTCAATACGAATGTACGGTCTCTTTCGCTCGCTCACTGGCACGGTTGGTGCTGGCATATGCAAAGGAGTTGGCCAACGTGTTTTGCTAAATCCTGACAGATCGCGCGAACCGATTCGACCGCGTGTCTGGATCAATGTGGCACACAGCGAACCAGTGCAAAATCAGCTGACCAGCTGTTTAACATGTGAGGACGACCGGAAAGCAGGCTGGAATCGATCGGTTCGGGCGTCTGTGTGAGTAATTTATATGCAAACGAACTGCTGTATGTCAAACAGCAGAAAGCGATCAGCGTTTGATTGATGATGAGTGGTGTAAATTAAATTAAACTTTATGTCTTCACACAAAAAAAAAAACAAAACACAACCATCTTCAGCAAGGCTATCGGCGTGTCATACACAATCAATTATCTTCTAAAACCGGTGCACAGTTTTTTTTCCTACCATATAGGCTGCATTTCTATTTCTGTCAACCATAACCTTTTCAGCAAAAGACAAAACAAAACTCGTCGAAGCGGGAAGATCACAAATAGAACTAAATTGCATATTTTAAAGCCAACATTCCATGGTCGGTTTGAAGTTCTATTTGATATACCAATATTTGGCATATTAAACAACCTCTCGATGCGATTGATTTCGTATTACATCACTAATGGCACACTGCCTCGAGTAAATAATTAAAACCATTTGCATTACGATTACTCGTCCGCCAGGAGCCGTTCGATCACGTGACTCAACCGGAGCTGGTTTTCCTTACGGCTTTGTCTCCCACCCCGTCGCCCCGGGGAGAGTAACAGCATCGGACGACACAATGGACGACGAACGACGCGTGCTGACGATGCTCCCGGAAGCGGCACCGTGCGGCAGTATCGCCGAAGCGTACGCCGGACGATCGCTTTTCATCACCGGCGCAACGGGTTTCATGGGCAAAATTATGGTGGAGAAGCTGCTGCGTGACTGCGGTGACGTGCGCTGCATTTATCTGCTGATTCGCGCGAAGAAGGGCATCGAGGCGGGCCAGCGCAAGGAGGAGTACGTCAAGAACATCGTGTTCGATCATGTGCGCGAGAAGTACAGAGACCGGTTGGAAAAGATCCGGCTCATCCGGGGCGACATACTGAGCGAGGGGCTCGGTCTGAGCGATGAAGATCACCGGGAGCTGATCGAGAACGTGGACATGGTGTTTCACTGTGCCGCCAATGTGCGCTTCGATCAGCACATACGCCAAGCGGTGGACATCAATCTGAACGGGACGATTCGCGTGCTGACACTGGTGGAAAAGATGCGCAAGCTGGTGTCGTTCGTTCACGTTTCCACCGCCTACTGTCAGTGCAACGAGGCGGTACTGGAGGAAAAGCACTATCCCGCGCCACAAAACCCGGAAGGTATCTCCAAAATGGTTGGTCTGCTGGATGACGATATTTTGGATCTCATTACGCCAAGGTGAGGATCTTCATTTCTTCGTACCCGTGCTAATGTGTTCGATTCCGCTAACATTTCTATTTGAAACATTTATCCGCCCGGCTAGACTGCTCAACAACCTGCCAAACACGTACGCATACACGAAAGCGCTCACCGAAGATATGGTCTACCACTATCGGGGCAAGCTACCGATAGCTATTGCCCGGCCCTCGATAGTGACCGCCGCGATGCGGGAACCACTGCCCGGGTGGGGTGAGGGTACCAACGGGCCCACGGGACTGCTGATTGGAGCCGGACGAGGCGTCATTCGCAGCATGCACTGCAACGCCGACTATCTGGCGGACTTCATGCCAGTCGACATCACGATGAACGCCATCATCGCCATCGGCACCGAGCGCATGAGCAACCCACGGAAGGACGACGTTATGTACTACAATCTGACCTCGTCGGCAGAGAATCCTATCAGCTGGGGCGAGGTGTTGGAGATGGGCCGTTCTGTATTGAACGAGAACCCATTCTGCTTCGCGCTATGGTACCCGGACGGATCGATAAAATCAAACTACATCTACCATCTGCTGTGCGTCATCTTTTTCCACTACTTGCCTGCCTACTTGATCGATTTTTTGCTCATGCTGTTGCGTCGCAAACCTTTGTAAGTGTGCGGCTCCTTGGTGCCGTTGGGCGCGCAAAATTCTCCCATCTGTGACCTGTGTTTCTGTTTACTCGTGCGTCCACAGCTTAGTGAAGGTGCAGAAACGGATATCTTCCGGGCTGACGATACTCCAGTACTACACAACCAAGCAGTGGATTTTCCGGTCCAACAATGCCAAATCCCTGTATCAGCGTCTTTCGCAAGACGATCGAAAACGGTTCTACTTTGATGTAACTGAAATCAACTACCAGTCTTATTTGTACGACTTCATCCTCGGTGCACGACAATACATCCTGAAGGAAGCCCCGGAAACGTTACCGAAAGCACGCAAACTACTGCGAAAGTGAGTTGAAGGGAACTGATTGCATGCATGGGGCAACTAAACCATGTGGCATGCACAACTAATATATTTTCATTCGCTTCACTCCGCAGGCTGTACATCATGGATAAGATCGTGCAGATCGCTCTGTACATGCTAGGACTGTGGCTAACCTGGACGTACTTTGCAGTAGTTACCGGTTCGATACAGTACGTGTTCGACACAGCCATTGCTGGGCTTCGGGGATACGCGTATCCCGCCTCCAGTACGTCCGTCCGGCAGGGCCTTTGATTTCAACGCGCAACGTTATCGAGCATCGTCTGTCGCAAGAGAACAGAAATACGATCGTGAACGATAAACGTTTAAGTAATAGCTTGTAGGTACGATTCAATGAAATATGGTGGTCAACTTTTCCGGGAATGCTCACTTTTTGCTACAGCACGTTAATTGCTTGTACGATAGGAAGATTTGCACTACCTCACCGCATACCGCCAGCGTCCAGGTTGGATAACGACACCATTCTACACAAGCTCAAGCTTTCTCGAGCGCACCGTATGGATGAAATTATGTACGAAATGTATATTAACAGTATCAATAAAGCATTTTTAATTGAAAGAACCCTTGATTGCTTTTCGTGGCAACACATACACATAATAAATCACTCGAAACTCGAATGCGGCACTGGTAATACGATTTGTGCTGAACATGACAATTTTTATTTAATACAGTGCGAAATTCAATACACATCGCGCGCTATTACTCCGCACTGCGAAACCTTTACGGTTCGCTAAAAATTTAATACACACGAACTCCACTCCGCCTACTGTTTCTATTCTCCTAGTACGCGCACTACGTTATTGTACGACACAGATCCCAACAACATTGGGATAGCCTTTGGGATTTGGTTGGCGCTTAGAGCAACTGCCACTGCGTATTTTGTGTTTTCTCCTAAGGAATTTCACTACCGTAATGCTATGCGATCGTGGAACCGTCGTAGATTTTACATCCTACAGAGATGGCGGCACACAAATATGTACATAACTATATTTACAACAGAATCCAACACGACAGCGAATACTTTAAGCACGCGTGCTTCATTGGGACACTGTATGACAGGATACAACTGTATACAGCAATCGGGAACGCATTAAATGCAATGGATAGAACACACGGGAAATCTCATTTTCTTATCAACAAAGTACGAACGGTGAGAGATTTAGTCCGAGAAACACACCACTCGGTATGATTGGTGCGCTCTGCGAGTCGAACCGTTGCTAAAGTGCCGGCTGTGCGCTATAGTGCCGGAGTGTTTGAGAAACCGCGATGACTTAATTATTTACAGCACTCCATAACGCACCCTGGCGCCGGACATTGCTTGTCATTTTCTAATGAGCCGTATCCTCAATAAAATACCTTCTTAAGCTGCTCGTAAGCCGTATTCATAATACCCCAACTAAAGAACGCACGGGTACAGTTCATACTAACTCCCTTGTACACATTCCTTAACTTTCGATCACGCTCATTGTACACTTGCAGTAACGCCGCCCACATGCTATCGTATGGCCCTCCGACACGACACTGCATGGTCACTTTCAGCACGTTCAGTGGGTAAAACAGTGAGCTGATAAATGCACCGATGCAGGCCCCAGCAACAAATTCCTGGGTGCGTTGCGAAAGTATTGAAACCTATTGACAATGAAAGAAGGATGTAAGACGGAACCTTTTCAACCTTTTGTCAATAGTTCCACTCACCCGTTTCGGTAGTCGACTATCCGCTTCCTCTCGCAGCACGAAAAACATGGCATTAGATGGTCCGTTACGCCAGAGTACTGGTACTAAGCCGCGATACAATTCTTTGATTCCATTTTCGAGGATGATTATTCTGGAAGTATACGATAGCATTTAGCGCAAAACAACTTATGGCCGTCGATAGAACAGTTGCTTACTTGAACGCATGATGAGTGTTGCGATATTTCTTATGATATGCAGCATCAGCGAGAAGGGTCTGTACTCGTTCGAATGGCATCAATACGGCTTCCACCGTTCCGGCCACCATGCCGGCCACCGTTTTGGCAGTATAAGGATTCACATGACAGTACTCTACCAGCGGCCTTCGAGTGCTATCGTACACTCCGAACATTAGAGACAAGGAGATGGTTTTTTGCGCCAAAGGCGGAAATATACCCCGATAGAGATAGGTCATTCCTTCACCACGCAGCTGGCCAAACGCTTGCGTCAGCTTCACCCCGTGCAGCATCTGTCGAAAAATCATCTTGTAGATCGGATACGTCACGGTAATGTTGACGAAAGCTGCTCCCCATCCACATGCAAACTCCCGCCAGCAGAAGATGGGTACCGCAGGGGGATTGGCCAAGGTAGGTGGAACTCCCGTTGGTTCAGCACGAACAATCGCCATGGTGATTGGAAATAACAATTGCCGTGGGTGGTAGCACTAAAACAAAAGCCGTTGCCTCCTCCAACAGGTGTGTTAGGGTGCGTATAGATAGTAAAACTTCGATGCAATTGCCCTGCTTCCGATTAGCAGCAAGGCACTGGCCTCACCGTAGGCACAGTCGCAGCGGAAATAATGAATGGCATCTTGCCCATTCAGTGCACCAGCCAGAAAGCCGAAATATGATGCTGAGAGTTATATAAGTTACGAACGGCGGGACAACACTATGTTGCGATTTGCGGCCAAATTTGGACAACAACAAATTACAGCTCCCAGAAACTAGTCACATGGGTGATTCGGGTGAGAATTGCAGGTTACGCTTGCTTCCCGTTCGTATTCCACATCCACCTTGCTGCACCAGTTTGTTACGCTTGTTCGTGCATTTCAGACTTGTTCGAAGACGCGCACACTGATAAAATTGATTAGATCAGCACCATCCGTGTTTTGTGTGGTTTTGTTTTTTTCTTTCCCATTTTTTATTTGCTATTGAGTAACGTCATTATCAGCTGACAGCTATGAAGCATAATGGGGTAATTGCAGGACATCGGTTAAAACAAACCAAACAAAAAATTCAGTCTATGTTGAATTTTCTAGACAACGGATTATCCGTAGTTAAACATCTTTTAGTTTGTGGTTAAGTATTCGCAAAATGTAGGTTATTAATTATTGAGATCTAATAAAAGTATTAAATCATAAAACAGGCTATACATTTGAGATGAATAACTGAAGTCAAGCACATTGCTTTATCAGTTCTTTTATGAAATACGATGTACACATATAAATACTGCACGATCTATAAATCTAAATAAAATTAATTTATTTGGACAGTTTCATTAATTTCATAACAAAACTGTAATTTTGTATGATACCTGCATACAGTTATTGATGTATCAATTGTAGAGCACAACACAGTACTTATATCGTTGAGTTCGTTCGTGCCAGCTATCAAATGAACATGATAACAGTAAAAACAATGTTATTTTTAACTAATGGTAGCAATTTTTCAATATTGACCGTTATTATACAGCGATTTCTTCAAGGGTATAATGAAGTTGCTATGACAATTTATTATCGTATATAAATTATACTTATCAACATCTTGAGCTGTTATTTATACATTTAATAGTGTCTGATATCCTCCCCCAATTATGTTGATAGTGTTTATTAATTAAATCAACCTATTCAACAGATGTGTAGTACGTTCTATCGTCATTTAACTTCAGTTCTATAGCAAGCTGTAGCGAAAGCGACAATTGAACACATACTCGACCACAGTTCTTGCGTTCTAGCGGTTTCCACAGGTAAACTTTTGACAAGTGTAATCTGGCTCGTTGGGTAGCTGGTGGACTGAAAGAAAATTTCATGTTTTTCACTTAATTATGGAAAATACTTACGATTAATAAGTCGTATTTATTGGTTAAATTGTTCGACAGAGAATGCGTTACGACTGCAAGAGTGAGAAATAGCCATCGGTAGCTAATTCAGCCAACTACTACGGTTATTTAGTTGTAAAGAGTATTGATTTGCTGGCAGTGTGAAGGTGAACAAAGTGCAGTAGAAAACTCGTAGGTTGTATAAAGAAAAGCCAAATATCGTGCTACTATCATCGTTGAATCGTTGCTTTATCTATCGAAGAGGTAAGTTTCTCCTACTGTCGCTCGTGAGTATTCCTGAGAAAAAATAATTCACATAGTTTCGTTTCAAGGTCGTCGCAGTCCCTGTGTGTGCAGCAATGTCTAGTCAGATTCCGCCACTGGTTTGTGATACACCTCCGCCAATAGATTTTGACGCGGATGACGACGACGATGATTACGGATCGGATATACCTGATGACGATGTAATCGGTATCGACGACCACAACGGAACCGACTGTCCGGAGGATGACTTTGGGGATTTTGCAACAGTACTGCCCGGAACCAAGAACCTGGATCCGATTCATACTGAGGCTGTGATAAACAAAGAAACGGAGGACCTCACCAGTATTCCGAGGGTAGCAGAAGCCAAAGACAATTTTCCTGCACGTCTACGTTCAGACAGTCCACCGTCGTTGATACTGCCACCGAATGATTACACCGAAGTAGGTGACGATGATCCAGCTGATGATGGCGACGAAGATGGGGACGAGGAAGCAGGGATGGGTTTTCAATCGTTCGATAACTCGATACAGCCCCCCGATCCACCACCGGAGGATAGCATCAGTTTGCCATCGTTGCATTTTGATGCAGACGTCTCGAAATCGGACGAAGAAGATCACGTACCTGCCCAACCTAATGCTCTCAGCTCAACATCGGGTTCTGGGATAGAAACGGAAGTGGATCTCCCGGTTGCTGCTACAGCCGAACGGACGACACCGGTAATCCAGGAATGCGGACGATTCGACGATAACACGGAGAATGATTTTACCGATTTTACAACGGCATCGAACGAACGCTCGTCGGTAGTGCTTGAGGTTCCAACGGCAAACGATGTTTCCTTTGAGTTAGATGATTTTGCTCAGCTAGAATCGACACCGTCGGCAGACAGTAACTTTGTGTCGCAGCAAAGCCGCACCGATTTCGCCACCTTCGATGCGGATTTCAGTAAGTTTGATTCATTTCAAGCTTCGTTTCCGGCAACGGTGGACGATGCAGTTCCTGTAAAAACGCCGGTAGAAGAACCTCGATCCATGCCGATTATTGAACAGATGCCCGTTAAAACGGTGCACGAATCCACTGCTCCCGAGGATGACTTTGACGATTTTCAAGAGTTTGCCGCGTTTTCAGAGCAACCTACGGTTGCCACAATCTCTTCGCAGCTAGCTGTAAAGAATGGATCGGAATCGATGGTGCAATCATCTTTTCGCCCGAACACTGGTACCGAGATGAATAACATTGAAACGCCTGATGAGATTATTACTGATCGTGCAGCTGTTGAGCAACATGATGATGAAGAGGATGAGTTTGGTGACTTTAGTGATTTCAAGCAGTCGGAAACAACCGGTACATCTTCCGTCGCTCCACCAATAACCACGTTTTCTTTTGAAAATGTGCAACTCCTACTCGAAGCGATGTTTCCAAACATTGGTCAACAAACACCTGCCACCGACACGGGTCAGCAGATGGTTTTGAACAACATTCCCAACAATACCCTGCATTCCCAGTTGCAGGACTTTGATAATACTAACGCCCTGACCTATCAATACAACAAGTCCGCTAGCAGTAAAACTCTCGTGACTGCTCTCGGTATCGATTCAAGGAACATTGTAAGTGCAACCATTTCCCTTAGTGTGTTTCTGCAAACAATTTCTACAAATCATATTCATGCTTCTCTACGTCTCATTGCAGATGTACGGACCGAAATGGAACAGCTCAATGCCACGGTTCGCAGCGAATCTTAGCTTTAACCCGCTGGAACCGCTCAAACCAACGACCGCGTCGATGTCGAAAGATGCAGGTCCCGTTGCCAACGAAAAGATTGCCCATGCTTCGACCGCTTCTAAACCTTCGAGTACGATCGCGGCTGGGCTCGATCCGCTGCAGGCGGCAAACGTCAGTGCATCGGTACCGGCAGTACAGTTTGACTGGAATAGTTCGGGTTTGGTGAATCCGTTGGAAGGTAAGCGAGTTTCATGCATACCTTGCTCCCTCTCCCGTGAACGATTTGGTTTTTGGTTTTGTGTTTATTTTTACAGCAAAGCAAATTGTGTTTGGTTTTAAAACACTGCAATGTTATATCTCATTTTATCATTTATCAGCATAAACTCATCGCGCCCATCACAATTATGGCTTGGCCTCTTTCCATAGATTTCATGTTTTGTTTTACCCAATCAGTCAATGTACATTTTGAGCAAGTGCTAGCATATTTTCCTCCTCCTACAACTCTACAGGGTCTGTTAGTGCAATTAGAAAACACACGCTTTGTTTACTGCTTGCCTGGATTAGTTTCCGAGCAAGATTTGTAAAATACAGCCACCTCATAAGGTGCCGTAAGTTATGTTCTATTTCCTTTTTTTTTTTTGAACAGCGAAGGTTAAATTGTTTCCAAATGGAGCCTTCGTGCCTTTTTGTCTGTAAATTAATTTTTCATTCAAAAATACATGGCAGCTTATATGCTAGCTTTATAACATATTTTTTCTATTTAATCTCTATTGGGTTAAATATATGTTTAGTATTACCTATGTCAGTATGATATCGTTTATTACAGTGTATTACAGTATTACAGTATTATATTTTTGTTTGGGGGTTCGTTTCAAACAATCTCTTTTCATTGTAAATTTTTGCATTGAACTCATCACCGTTTCAAGAAGTGCTTCTTATGTTGTCATTTGTTGAACTGTGTAAATATTTGATTGGCAACAAAAGAGAGAAATTTTGAACACATCATATTTCCATCATTTAAAGCTTTAATGATCGTGCATCGATTTCCATTTCTCTGACTCATGTCGATATTATGTTCACGCTCACTGAGTTAATGTTTCAAGCGCTCTCTGTTTTCTTTTTCTTTCTTTTCCTCCCTGTTGCTTCTGAAAAAAAAAATATATGAAAACCGCTGTGTTTTTGTAATCAAATGAATCTATCAATCAAACATGATCTCATCTAATGAATTCCAACAATACAACCCCTACCGACAATCGAATCCGCCTACTTTCCCTTAGCATCACATGCACACACATTATTATTGGACCTAGAACAGCTAGAGGTGATGGCAAGTCTGAACGATAAAATAAATGTTGATTCCTCCTCCTACTCCCCTGCACTCCGGTCCACGCGTAACGTTGCCAATACTGTGCAACTGCCTTCGCCTACTACAACGGTCACAACTTTACCTACAACAACAACAACTACTACTGCTACACCTTTACTGCTACCATCACCACCTTCACCACCCTTACCAACTTTACCACAACCACCACAACCAACAAAACTATCGTCTTCACCACTTGTATCGCTAACTGCAATGAATATGCAAACATATAAACAATCGTACCACAACAAAACCACTCAACATCCACAACCGTCACAAAACAACGGTGACAAACAACGCGTGAATACTGGGGCTGGCACCTATGGCGATGATGATCCTCGCAATGGTGCCCGTACGATGGATTGCTCCTCCACCACGTTGCTTGTCTTCGCCGACACAAACGACGACGATCTATTGATATCCACCACCACCACCACCACCACCAACACCTCCAAAATACAATCTTCGGCTTCGGCGGTTACTACAACATCAACCAACACTACGGCAACACCACCGTTAATCGGTTCGCGATTGGATGAATTCGTTTCGAACGATACATCGCGCCCTTGCGGGGTCGATTTGCGACTGATCGGCTTCGATGCTGACGATGACGATGTACAATCGATCAATGCTTCCGATCGTCCGCAAACGTTTGACGATTATTTGGATCTTAGTAAGTTACGATGTCCCGCAGATGCCCATCGTTGATGTCGTGTTGTTTTTTTTTTAATTTTTTTTTATTCGTTATTTTGTGTTCCTTTGAGTTCGTTCAGTCCCTGCATGGTGCAAACGACTAATCCAACCGCATTCCTATTTCGCTTTCAAATGTACCTTTGTAGATCCGTAATGACCGTAGCAACGCACACTTATGCACAACCATTGGTTTCCACAGACTTTTAGTTCTTTGCATGAGTCTCTATTTGCGTTAAGCCCTTTTTGATCCCAACCGCTGATTCCTATTTCGATTTATTCATTCACTTGGATCACGCATGTAAATGTTTGTGTTCCGCATGATGCATGCTAATCTTCGTTTTACTACTCATCAGTTTCAGAAAAGCTGCACAACACTGCAGCAACACAATTCGGAAACGAAGCCATTGTTATTGATTCTTCGTTGTCATTGTTGCTCGCAACGGTGGCACAAAATGCTTACGCTTGATTTTCTCAAACGCATGACCTTGTCCTAGTTGTGTACAACCTCATTCTTACTGTGTAAATTCTTGTGTTTCCCCTTTCGAACTGACAGGTGTCCAGGAAATGCTCCAAAAAGCCACCACTGGTCAGCCCGAGGATGGGCCAAAGGGCGAAGTTTTGGATTCGCAAGTCGCAGAAAACGCAAGCCCGATTGCTGCAGATGACATAGCAGTAGTAGCGTCCTCGTTTGTACCAAAGCCAACAGTATCTACGCATCCGGTAGAAGATGAGGACGTGGGTTCGCTGGATTTTACCGCCGGTAGTAGTAGCAGTAGTAGCAATGTTCAGTATTCTGCCGCGAACTATGAGCAGCAATTCCAGCAGCAGCAGCAAGTAGAGCCACCACCGTCCCATCATCATTATGTATCATCCCACCAGCAGCAGCAACAACAGCAGCAGCCGCAATCTATGTCAATTTCATCCTCCCCCAACAATGTGCCTGTGGTGCGAACTATAAAGCTACCGGAGACGCACATTTTCACCCCCAACCGGGGCGTGACGCCAATTTCTCGTGATATTACCGATCGCGACATTGTGGTGCGCGAATATCACGATGTCGAGTATAGGTTAGAGAAATCGTCTGCTTCATCGATCATCGCTAAGAAAGAGGTGGACTTTGAGGATTTTAACGACTTCCAATCCGTGCCGGCCCCGGCTCCAACCGCATTGCCGACGTCCCCCGTCATGGCTGCATTGAGTTCGAGCAGACCCATGATAGGTCGATCGCCGACTGAGGAACTGGAGAAGACTAATCCGGAGCCAGGTGGCGTTAAAACGGACGTAGGGTCAACCGCAGCGGAAAGCAGCATCGATGTTCCCGAGGATGACGAGTTTTCTGACTTTCAAGCAGCGATACCGTCATCGATTCCCGTTGTGCCACCGATTAACAGAACCGTCACAAACGTTCAGAACAATCGTTCGAACACCAGCTCGCCGGTGATGTTGCTCAGTCCCGCGATTCTGTTGCCCCAGCAGGCCAACACTGCGATGGAAAAGGACACAGCCAATATGCGGAAAACGGCTTCGGCTGGTTCGATCAATTGGCCAGATCCGGGCATCGATCCAGACGAGTTGGCGCGGTTCGAGGCTGCATTTGCAAAACCTCCTCCCGTCCCGACGACCGTCGTGCTGCCATCGTTCACGGGCGCTCCGAGTGTGGCGACGGTTCAAAACACGACAGCGAGTGCAACGAGCAAAGCACCTGAGGAGGATGAGTGGACGGATTTTATCTCATCGAAGCCGGTAGCGACAAACGAGGGCAACAGCATGCAACCGACGGCAACAAGCAGCGCTGCAGCCGGTGCGCAGGAAGAGTGGACGGATTTCATCTCCAGCAGCGCGACGGTATCGGCCGGTGACTTTACATCGTATAATCGTCTCTCGTCTAGTCAGAACAGTTTTAACTATCCACGCGCTGCATCGAAAACATCACAATCATCCGCTTCCTCCTGGGCAGCCAACCAACCCCCGCAACTACCCCCGCCACAGTTTAGCTCGTGGAACAGCAACAGTCTGTACTACAACCCAATGTCCTCGCTACCGCTGGCGAACCAGCAGCCGCCGTCGCAGTACCTGCCGCACCAGCAGCAACAGCAGCAGCTACAAAATTTCTACAACCGCCACTCCGATATCCCTGCCATGGCCTTTGCCGGTGGTGCCGGATACAGCGGTACACCGAAAGTGCCAACAAATCCCACACATCATCACCATGCGCCACTGGGGCAGCAGCCGCCACCCATGCAGCAGCTTCTTCCCGAACTATCGTTCATAACGCCCAACGTGAGCGGGCACGGTGCGGGCGCACCCGGTGCGAAATCAACAACACATTCCTTTCTTAGCAACGTGATATCGAGCAACAATTTTACGAAGAAATGATTGTTACTTAACCACGGTTACGGTGGCAGCAACCGCACTCCGGGAGGCGTCGAAGAAAACGGCGGTAGGGATGCGTGTAAGAACCGAGCGGAACGTGGTCGCTTCCGGTTGCATCCAAGCCGAACCACCTCCGCTGATTCTCCTGCCCCAACCGTAACAGTGGGGGACATAATTATGTAAATATGACGAATGCCGTTGGCCCAAAGGCCCGCCGGACCGTTCTGGTAGTGGCCGTTCGTCGTTTTTTTAGCTAGTGAGAATATTTATTGCATACATCTCATGCGAACCATTACACAGTACTACCCGTTCGCCAATGCAAACATTCAACACACACACACATAAAGAACTACACACGTGCGAGTGATTAGATGGCAGTTGTTGCCGTATTAGCCAAAAAGAAAAAAAAGAAAAGAAAGTTGTACTACATTCATTCCCCTTGTGTGTCCCGCAATCGTAGAGCAACCGGCTTTGCTTGTGCTCATCCGGACTCAACGTCTGGAGCCCTTTCCCTTAATCGTTTTCCCTCTCCTCTACGCATCCTTCGTGAAACGGATAGAAATAAATAGGAAAGCAGAACCGGGCGCCGCAAATGTCAGGTCTTCGCCGGCATTCGTACTTAATAGCAATTTACGGCAAGCGTTGACTTATGTAGGACCCATTAACTAGGATTGTACGGTTTATTTATCTGGTTGAATTTTATTTCCGTTAGTTATTCCCGTCCATTAAGCGGCTGAACGGATGGGTAGCGCCAACACACACAGAGCTGCGAGTCGGTGATGTTTTATTTTATTTTCTGCTTCAAGTTCTGCTCATTGTTAAGCTAGCGACGCATCACACGATTTTTTTTTGTCTAATTTTATTTGATCTGACAGTTTGGCTGGCGGTCTTTGGTAAAGATATGTTTTGTGCTGCAGTGAAATGTCAGCGCAGCAGATATTAGCGTGTATTCGATGAAGGAAGAATAAACATAAAATGGACAACACATGTGAACGTGTCTTTTTGGTGTGAACGTGCCCACTTGCCTTTCATAAACATATACCGGCTTGCATGTCGAAAGAAATTGGTGGCACCTGAACCTCGTTTTTCGGAATTTCGGTCTTACAGCTCACTTTAGTTCCCCTCGATGACGTCCGCGTTCTTCTGTGAAAAATTGTACTATGGATTCGGATAAGTTGTAATCACTATCGTTAAGCTAGAGAGTAAGATGGCCTAATAAAAATACCTTATGAAACCAAACGAGGAAAGCAAAGGTTCACCCAATCCGAAGGTCCAACAATGCAATATATTCTGTTAAATTCAAATACTTGACGTTGACTTTTGTGGATTTACTAGTGTTTAAAGCTCGGTCTTTTTATTTATTTGCTGTCCACTTAAATATGCCTATCACTAGTTGATTTCAAATCGATCATGCTATTGCTAAGGGTCCTACTTCTTGCCTAACTAGCCACTCCCAATCCCAGTGCTGAGCGTGCGCGCGCTACTTTGTGGTAAGATAGGACGCATGTAAGGTCGCGATATCTCTTGGCGTTAGACGGGTATGTAACATTCCGCGAACGGTGAAAAGGTAGTATCGATTTTCGTCAGAAAATGGTTCGCACTCCCCACAGCAATACTTCGGCTGCGTACACGCTCTCCGTACGGGCTCCACTCTTGTGCCATCACTCTATTAACTAAGTCTATCACAGCATGTGGAAGTAGTACAGTAGTGTGTAGTAGAGTGGAGTGCTCAGTGTGTATGACACTTTGGATCCCGCGAAAGATCTCGCTCGTCTTAGCTCTAATACGTGTTTCGCTGTCAAAACAATCACGTCATTTGCACGTAATTGTCCAGAGCGTTCGGCTGTTTCGGCTGCCGTTGCACAGAATGCACCTCCCCGGATTGCATCCGTCGCGAGGGAATCGTACGTCACTGGAGCCTGGCCGGCATGACGGGACGCGTCACGGGGCTAGTAGTTTAGTACGTGATTCTGCTTTGTACACAAATGCCTCAAAATACGGTTGGTATCCTATCGTAAAACGGCACTGTACGCACCGTTCCGCCGTCACCGGTTGCACGGCAAACGACGGAGTAACCGCTACCGCTATCGAACATGGCTGACCACCGTCGTCGACACCATCTTTCCCGTGCGAATGCCGTGCAATGCTAGCCAATCGTGTTAGCATCGTGAATGACAATGTGCCCGTGAGCGTTCGATCGCTACATGTTGACCTCCCAGAGCTTGAGGTAGTTGTCCAGTATCTCCTCGTACCATGCCCGTTTGGCGGGATCCTTAAAGATAAGGCTGAGCGAGCGGAGGTCCAGCTGCAGGATGGCTTCGTTCTGCAGCAGCTCGCTTAGAATCCGCAGCAACGCGCCGTCCCCGTGCAGCTTCAGGAGGCTGCTGTAGGTGAAGACGTAGTACGAAAGGCGCAGCTTTCGGGCGGCCCACGCTTCGACGGTCGCATTGCCACTGGCGCACCGTATCTTGCCCATGTGCTCCACGTACCACGGCGCAAAGTGTTCGTACAGATCCACCTTCGATAGCGCTAGGACGCCGCGTGTTTTGAGCTTTTCCTTCACGTGCGCATAGTTGCGCTTGTTGAACACAAACACCTGATAGAGCGAGTTGCCCGTCACGTACGAGTTGATATAGTGCGTCCCGTACCGGTTCATAAACTGCACGGCGGACGTCGTATCGCCGATGACGACACTCTGCACCTTGCGGGCCACCTCCGGTTCGATCGTCTGATTCGGCGGGATCGGCTTTGCGAATCGGGCACTGTCCCGGAAGCGGGACACCCGAACCAGCACGTAGCAGTAGTCGTCCCGCTCGAGGTATTTGCTTTGGATGCCTAGCTTTTTGGCCGCCACCTCCGGGTGCCAGCCCTCGGTGTACGCACGCCACGGGCTGTCCAGCCGTTCGATCTGAAAGTCACGGAAGTACGCCTGAAACAGCTGGCGTCGGTTGTCGCAGAACTCCATGTGAAAATCGCCGTTGAAGATACCCGGCTTTACCTCGTACTCTTCCGTCCTCAGCAGATCCAGACCCTGCGCGAATCGGATGAAACGAAATGAAAACGCAACAGCGTTAGTCCAACCCTTAAAGGAGATCAACTCCGCAAACGGAAGTCGGTGCGGCGAAGGGCGCACGTACCCGAAAGGCACTTGCGCCGCGCAATTAGACCCACCTTGAAGATGTTGTTCGTCGGCTCCTTAAATAGCCATCGCTCGCTATCGTTGTACGAAATGACCTTCATCGATATCGACAGATAGCCGTAGCGAAGGAAAACGTTTACAGCCTTGCCAAGTCGCAGTTGCGACTCCCGCTGGCCGGTGCATTCGTTTGGTAAGCAGCACAGCACCAGCCCAGCCACGATCAGTAGAAACCCCGCCATCGATGGCGCAAATGATCGCCCATTCGCCACTTTTGCCGATGTTGCCGCATGTTGCCGGTGGTGGTGGTGGTGGTGGTGGTCTTGTGCTGTATCTTTCGTCATAACTTGTCCAACCTCCAATTATGCTCCGTTGAGATGGTGCGACACTAGCCGCTGCAATGTCACAGTTGGTGGGCAGTGTCTGTGTGCGTTCCTGCTCCAAGGACTCTAAGGATGGCCTGCTGCCTGCCGTCGATCGCTTCGTACACAAATTGATTACGACCGCAACGCAGGCTGCCCCGTCAGGAATGGTTCGGTGGTTAGTGCTGGTGCGTGTCTCGTCACATTATCAGTGCTGCATGCTGCAAGCGACTCACTGCCAGCTATCGGCGTCTGCTTTTTCCGCTGTGGCTGGACGGTGCTAGTTCTGCAATTAAAACGGTCAGCAATGGAAGGAAAGAGTCAGAAAGGTAAATTACAGCCGCATTATCCAACGCCGTGTTGAGTGTTACGAAACGACTCGAGACCCTCACGAGTTCAAGATCACTGTCATGTTCCCCGTGACATCGGTTGCAGAGGTTTTCCTGCGTTAAACATGGATGTTTGTTTTACAAAGAGCCGCAAATAGACGCTACAGGCACACCTAACAGGTGGTTTGAGCTTCTTGCAGCTTCTCTCACATTAATTTAAACATATTCATTTTCACTATGCTTGGGCCATCATCACCAACCAAGCCGAGAAGCATGGGATGAGTTGTTAAGTATGGAAGTTTTTGTTAAGTCGTTTATTTTACACCATCTTGTATCTCGCACAAAACGCATCAAAAGGG
>JXXA01001621.1:0-10129 GCA_000956255.1 Anopheles punctulatus | reverse complement strand
AGTCCTGCTCCGTAACCGCTTCTGATTCGCTCTTCGCTTTTCGTTTTTATCTTTGCAGATTACCTCACCCACATCCTCCCTTCGGCCGTTGTGCCAAAATTGATTTTTATTTACGGTCACCGAACTCTTCGCAATGCTTACGGCCCGGAGCCAAAATGGCAGTCGAGAAGGAAGAATCGTCCAAGTTTGGCAGAAAACTCGGGACCTGCCGGGAGCACAGTGGCCGGAAAACTATTTTCAACTACGCAGCTGCCCCCCCTGTTCCTATACGGGGTTTTGGTGGGTGAACGAACAGACGACAGGGACGAGCAAATAAATCAGTAAACTTTGCTCAGTTTGGACCCGTTCCAAGTCATGTTTCCGTGCACCCAATTTCCCACGACCGGGTCCAACTCCCTGCCACTGCTCGCTACACTGTTTCCTTTACAAGAAACACACACAAAAAAAACAACAACGTTTTCGTTTCCTTTCTCACACCAACCGTACCGTGGGTTTAGTGTGGAAAAGGTTTCACCGTCCGGGAAAAGGTAAAGAACGCTGCCAAAAGCCTATCACCTTCAGTTCCGGTGGCATTCCACGGTGGCACTACTTTTCACAGTGCAGGTGACAAATCGGACCAACTAGCAGTGGCAATAAACCTAGATTTATAGCCTGACCGAGAAACAAAACCGAAGAAGATGCCATCCGTTCGTTCTTAATTAATAAAAGCAATTATAAATTCAATTCTCGCTTCTCTCGCCACCACCGAGCGCAGGTTAGTCGAGATACCACCTGGAACCGTCTACTATGACTCCCATCATGCGATGCTGTAACTTGAAGAAGCCTACTCAGCAACCACGTGCTTCTTCGCTCCAAGCGTACCACGTGGGGCGAAGGGGCGTGAACGCTTTGTAGAGGCGCCCGTGCCAAATTGTCTTTTTTCTTCATTAAATTCAAAGCCTCGCTCGAGAAAGCCTTGGCACGGATAATGATGTGCCGATTGGTTACCGTTGACACATCGGTTCCGGCGTGTCTGTGATGGTTATTGTTTCCCCATGCTGCAATTTAAATTATCCCCACAATAAAGCGATTCATATATCGATCTACGGAGCTTCGCTGCGAGATCCACTTGTAAGACAATAATCAACGCCAAAAGACTTCAATTAATCAGCGTTCGGTCGATTCAAGAACATCAAAGGAAAGGGGAACGTGACGGAGCTGCTGTGAAGGTACTTGGACGTTGAAGGATTAGAAGCAGGGGATGCTGTTTCGATTGCTTTTGACGAAGATATTCAATCAAGTGGAGCCGTGGCATCATTAAATTAATGGGATGAAAATTGAAACGTACTGATCTTTGCAATCGGATACGGTTTGTCGGGTGGACTGGCTGAAAAACAACAAATTCTTTAAGTATGACGTACAACGCAGGTATCATTTGTATATTACTAGCTATTTCCACAGAGATGGAGATAATGCTAAACTGAATGGTATACAAAAATGCATTCGAAATGCTAAAGGACATTTTTTTCAACGCAAAGCTCATCTCGCACGCAAAACGAAATTGTACTCCGTCATACGTGAAATGGTATCATTAGATCAGGAAAATCAGCATCAATGATCGTCATAAAAGGTCGCCAAACGGAATCTCGTCGGAAAAAGTCGCTCAACGGCGGAAGAACGTTTCAGCAATCCTTTCGGCACACACACACGCACACACGCACAGACACACAACGAACACACATTCATCACCGGACTCCGGAATCGCGTGGATGTTTGCACTTTGGATCGCTGATTTGCTTCGTGCCCCCTCCCCTGTGCTTCCGAGGGAAAGCTTATCTGCTTACCTTGTTTTCTCAGCCATACTCGACGCCCGATGGAGGTTGTTGACGCCCGGTGAAGAGTAGCTACCGAAGCCGGAGAGTTTCGCTAGCTTGCCGTAAGGACTAACTTCCGTCTCGTGCGTCTTTTTTTGTTTTTATTCCAACGTTATTTTCTTTCCACAACTTTCTCGCTTCGTTTGTAAAATACCGACATCCGTATTGGCGCACTGGATTATACGATGTTCCCCACGGCGGTGGATGGCGTACGGAGTAACCTTCCAAAACGAACCTTCTTTTTCTCTGGAAATCCTTTCGGATTGAATTTTAATTCAATTCTATCACGTTTCGGCGAACGCCGTACATCGCCGGAAGGGTCACGAAGCACATCTCCGCTGGTGCCAGACAACGGAAGCTGCTAGCGTAACGGTGGGATGATATATCTCCGATGATCCATTTTCAATTTACACAATCGCCGGACGATTGGACTAGGTTTCTTCTATCACAGACTTATTCGCATGGCTGCATGGAATAAGCTAGTGCGATGTTGTTTCACTTCAAGCGTGGAACGATACCGATTACTCGAACCGGATTAGATGTCCCATTTCATCTCGTCCACGCACCAAGGACACACAAACGCACACCGGGTGTTCTACGGGTGTTTACTTTTTTCCCATATTTTCCACCAACTGCTTCCATTCGATTCGATCACATGAAAGCGCCTTTGCTGGACTCCACCGTCCCCCAGACGCAGTGACATACGGCGAATGAAGGATGATACGCTCCATTACCTCCACATTATACAGACTTCACAATGTCCTTCGTACAGGCTGTCCGTGGAAATTGCATAAATCGCAGTTGTGCTTCATCGTAACATCAACAGTGGCGAAAGCATAACTTCCATTAACCAATCTTTTGCACACAATAAAATCCCTGTAATATTAAACCGCTCCTTCTGCTACCACTACCACTGCTACACACACAAACACACGCATTCACATTGTCACACGCACACACTCGGACGGAGTCTGCAAGGACTCTCGGAGCTCGGAATGGAATCGCAACCCAGCGCCAGCCAGCCGGTCCCGCACGATGGTACTTCAACAACTGAGCTTGAAGATATGACGATTTGCTGAGAGCTTCAGGAGATTTTTATCATCGCACCAACGGTTCGCGGATCCGGTCACCGTGCGTCTCCATGCGCCCGCCGTGAAGCTTCCCTCGTGGGACGAGTAAAAGCGAGAGTGGAAACCACAGGCTGCACAATTTATGTGCAATGGAGCTGTTTCGTTTACTCCCGGGCGTTTGGATGTGTCCCCTCCCCCTTCGCCTGTTACACCCTTCTTCGCGCGCGGGTTGCGATGGGAGACGGGCGGGGGCACGATTTGGAATTCCGTTACCGGAACCATCCGCGTGCGTGGAGTCTGCGCCGAGAGCGTTTGACAGGGTCTGTTTCAGAGAGTCCATCTTCGTATCGTCATGGTAACATTCCAATGGCAGGTATGATGACAGTCAGTGGATTCTGGCTCTCGCTCTCGTTTGCACAGTGGCGGAGAGTCACGACCAAACCCGACACGAAACTCGTGAACCGGAACCAGCAACATCCAGCACGAGACCGTGTGGTGAAAGGAGCCGAGGTGGAAAAGGTATCCCGAGTGTTTTGTTTTCAAAACAAACAGACACATATGCAGACTCTTTACTCTATCGCGCCCATACACTTAAGCACTGGACTTGTATACTTTTAATGGACCATCATCCTATGCACGACCTTGGGGGCCGATTGTTTCGAGGAATTTGGTCGAGTCCCATTTAGTGGCAACGAAACGGAAGTGGAGAGCTGTTGGGCAGCGGCAAGAAGGATGTTGCAATTGTCACGTTATTTCCGGCCAATTCACTCGCGCGTATTGTGCGGAAAATGTACGAAAGAGACATTGTGTACACGACGCTGGCGAGATACGGTACGGCATAATTGATTTCCTGCTCGCTGTGTCGGGGGAAAAGTTTGTCATTTCAAGGTTGTGAATTCTAATGAAGATATGCTTGAAAGAATTTTAAGGAAGCCGTTATGGACAAATGGCTTACTTTATCATTTTGCTACTATTTAGGTTAATTAAAATTAAAATTTAGGTACACAGTTGTTGAAACTATTGTGTTAAACAATATGATCTTTCATCGTCTGTTCTAGTGGCGTTTCTAAACGGTTAAAATATTTTAATCATTTAAAATCTGCATAATTGATTCGTAAACTTAGAGTTTCAATCCAAATATCACAACATTTTTATGGAGTAAGAGGAAATACCGGGATTTTTCTATCGGGAACAGTTTCGGATTGTTGGGAAGTTTAATTCTTACAGCAGTAATTTGAAAGCATGTGCCTCGTACAATTCCATAAAGCCATATCTGGCCAGAATCTTGATGAACCGTAGTGAATCCGTAAGAGAAGCATTATTCACTTCTGGGTAAAATTTTCCTAATAATAATGCTTCTGGTAGCACACGGTAAGCTTCATTTTCCACAAATATTTTTTACATAATGATAAGCATCAAGTTAAGTTTTCTCTTCCTGCAATAACGAAACACTAAAATCCAGCCATTGAGTATAATTTGTCGACACTGTTTTATTGACACAAACTCATATTTACAAAAAGGCAGAGCATCAGATGAACACATCGTTGAACGGATGTGAGGTGGGAGAAAACAGGGGCTAAGAGTTATAAAGCAAAACAATAAATATAGCATCACCATTTCTGGAACCGCAAAGCGATTCACCAATCTAAGTGTGAAGTACAATGACCCACAACAAAGAAAACCAATAAAGAAGGGCAGAATATCGGCGTTTTCAATCGTTTACTTCGTTTGAAGCTGGTTTGTTCTAAGTGTACACAAAACACTAAATTTGTTATCAGCCTAGTACGCGTCGTTTACAATAGTAAAGCTCTACACGAGCGCATCGACATGCATTCCCGTGTATAATTTCTTGTGTAGCTTAATGATTTTTATTTTTTTTTTTTAAGAGTATCTTAGCCCATTGTAAACCCGGTTGTTGGAGGGTTGGTTCAGCAGGTTTTTGATGTCTGCAACGATAACAAAATACGTCGTCTAATTAGTACCGTGAAAAAGTAATAAACATCCCTTTCATCATACCTTCTTTCTCCGTATCGCTCAACTGTGATTTCGGGAACTCCACGTCGAACGTGATGTACAGTGTGCCGTGCAGGTTGTTGTTTTCGTAGTTCGGCATTCCTTCACCGTTCTTGCGGATACGTGCCCCAGGCCACGTCACCTTTTCCCGCGTTACCGTCACCTTATGTCCGTCAAGGTGCTCGATGTCGAGCGTGAAACCAATGAGGGCGTCTTGCAAGCTAATCGTGATGTTGGTGTACAGATCATCGCCACGTCGTTCGAAGCGTGCGTGCGGGACGGTTTTAATCTTCAGAATCAAATCACCTGGGTCACCGTCCATGTGCGGTTCGCCTTCGCCCGAGAAACGCGTCTCCTGTCCATCCTCCATGCCAGGTTCGATTTCGATCTCGATCGTACGTTCCTCGTTCACGAGCTTCACATTCGGACATTCGTCGCACACCGTCTGTTGCATCATTTGGAACCGGCCCGGGCCAAGGTTACGCGTCACCATTTCCTGCCGGCAGTTGCATTTGCGCGTGCCGGACGCGGGCTTCATCACCGGTTTGTTGCGTGTTATCTCGACAAAGTTCCCACTGTACAGTTCTTCCAGCGTGACGTGTAGGTCCATCACAATACTTGCACCTCGCGGTGTTTCACGCTGTTCCTGACCACCGAATCCGAATCCAAAGTCACCAAAAAATTGCGCAAACGGATCCGTGTTGTCCATCATGCCTTCCTTCTTGACGCACTCCTCGCCGCACCGATCGTACAGCTTCCGTTTGTCGTCATCCGATAGCACTTCGTAGGCGGCACCCAGGTCTTGGAACTTTTGTGATGCATCCGGATCGTCTTTGTTTTTGTCCGGGTGCAGCTCTTTTGCTAGCTTCCTGTATGTATGTGCATAAAATTGAATAAATCACGAGGAATGGGCGCATGACTTTCATGAAGATTTACGAACCTGTAGGCTTTTTTAACTTCATTTTTACTAGCCGATTTTCGTAGGCCGAGAATTTTATAGAAGTCCCGTCCGGCAAGTGCATCGTCAGCAGCGAGTAACAGAATCGCTGCCCCAACCAGGAGCGTGAAGCAAAAGTCGAACGATTTCATACTTCTATCTTAACACACTCGGACTAATTTTTAGACTATTTTCACTTAAACGCGAAGATAGAAAACTAATTTATTTTAACTTAACAAAAATTTAACCAATCCGGTAACGACACGTTTGTTTGTTTTTTTCTTTTTAGCTGTCAAAACCATCAAAACGGCCATCCAGAATGCCCGGCCTCTACGTTAGCACAAAGATGATAGGTTACGCACTACGGGCCAGTCGGTTCCAAGAGGACAAATTAATCGATACTAAGTTCAAAATATTTCTCATGAATTCTAATGTGTGTAGTTTATTTACCGGAAGCATTGAAGATAAATTTAATTCAATATGCTTCCTTTCATGAACATGATATTGCTACAATATAGACAATGCATACAAGAAAATGCTAGACGTTAAAATATTGGACATACTAAGCTCACATCGCCCATAATGACACGAGTTTGTCGAACGTGTTCGGAAATCCCATATTCGGTTACGTTTTCGAAAAGTGCTAAATTTACGAGTGTTTATATGAAAAACCATGGACACAATTAAATTACTCAGAGTCTTAGCATGTTTGATTGTTTACTAACGTACAATTTGAATAAGATTAGCACATTCAGCACATGCAATGTTTGTCTATAAGCTTGATTTAGCATAATTAAATGTTCGTTTCAATTTACAGTGGCACGCATTGAAAGCATCTCAATCTAAATCTTTTGCAGCAACGTGCTAAGCCCAACTTTAAAACTTTATTTATTTTTTCTTTTTCATACTTGTCAATACTAAGATAGAAAAATAGTAATTATAGTAATATCAACAGTTTGAAATGTGTATTACATCGTTTGTTTTAAAATGGGTATTCTTTTCATTTTTTGCTACAGATTATATGAACTTTTACTCAATAGTTTGAATAATCTAATCTGATCTTAACAAGCTGCGGAAATTTTTCGTGTTTTAGTTTATCAACCAGTCGGCCCGAACCGGAACGTCAAAAAGGACCGCTTTTCGGTTACCAGGAAATGAGGTCCTTTCTGCGCAAGGACACTCTCCTGTCACTGGTAGCACTAGTGGGGGTAAGTTTGCGCTGTAACCATACACATTCCCATTACGATTCCCCATTTGCACCGTTGTACATTATAATCGACCTGCTGCTACTGCCGCTGCTGCTAAAGCAAGCTGGAACTGCGCCGCTCCGTTGCAGCAACAACCGTGTTAACTGTGCGGTGGAGAGTACACACTGCACCACTTTTGCGCCACCGTGTATCCTTCCGCGGGTGCGGGAAAACCCCTCATTTTAACGTGCAGTGGCAAAGAATGACCGCATTGCCTTTGAAAAGATTGTGATGAGTGTGTAGAGTAAGTGCAAGTGTTGCGGAAAAAAAGAAAATCGCTTTCGGCCCTACCGTAGGATACCATAAAATGTGTTCACAAGTGAATCAGTGAGATAGTTTCGACGGTGAAAAAGTGTTAATTTATAGCTTGAAGCTTGTGCAATCGATTTTGTGGATTATGTAGTCTAAGATGTTAGCGGATTAGTACCCCGGAAACCTTTTCCTTTTCTGTCCGCGACAGCTGCTGGTTGCTTCGATTATAAGAGATATTAATAGGAGTACCACCACCACCACCCCCAACCCTCGTCTCGTCATCGGCAGCGAAGCTTCGCACATTTTCGTCCTAATCATTTATGAAAGAGGATTATGAATGTGGACCAAATCGATTAACATCGAGGTAAGCAGAGTGGTGATGTTGGGGGTCGAAAGTCAGTCAAATCGTTTGCTAGACATACTACAATTCATTCAACTACATATCCATATCCTCCGGGCTGGAACGCCTCACTACTTCCCGTACGCCTATAAAAATGACGGCCATATTCTTCCACCCCTTATTAACTACCGCTTCCTATCCGTGGTGCCTTTGCAGGGGTTGTTATATGGCTAAAAGAAAAAAGGATAAGCCTCAGTTTTGCGGCATCAAGAATCACATTTAATCCGGGAAAACTTTTTCGCAGTCTTTGGTCGTTTCGTGCTGGAATTTTGCTGTGCTCCTTTACTATCATTTTTGCTACCGCTTGGAACGTGCCAAACTTAACAGGTAGCTGGGACATCGAGGATTACGCATAAAATAAACTGTTGAATAGATCCATGTGCAGTAACGGGTGAATAGAGAAAAAAAACTTACGCACATAAATTTGTACAACCGGCATGGCAAAAAACTTTCGTAATTGTTGATCCAAATAGCGTGGTGTGTAACTAAGGAGAAACACACTTTCTGTGTTTGGAGAAGTTTGAAGAAGATGGCGAAACGTATCTTCCGATATTCTTGGCATAAGCTACAAAATGAGCATAAAAAGTGATAAAGTGTAGCAGGATATAGCACGCTGGCGGATATAAAATAGCCTTCTTGTTCGTGCCGTCCTCGGATGTATATTTTTTCGTTGGTCTGCTAAAAACATAGAGATTCTCATTATGGATGGAAGCCAAATATTGGGTCCACTTTCTGCTGCTTCGGCAGTGAACGTTCCTCCTCCATAGGCCGGAAAAACATTGCCAACAGAACACCATGTGCAGATTGAACCCAGGCACAGGCAAACGAATTCGTTCGGGACCGCCACGAACGAAGTCTCTGGAGTCGCCAAGTCTTGTGAAAAAAAAAGCAAATCGAAACATCACCACCCCCGGACAGTGCGGTAGGTAAATCGGGTCGTCCAGCTAGTTGGGGGACGACTTTTAGGACATGGGAGATTTATTAGCCGATTGAGGTTAATACATCGCTAGAGCGCTGACTCCCACTGGAGACGTTCGTCCAGTTCCGGCACACGCACCCAGACGCGTTGCCCGATCGGTGGATCGATTGGAGAAGGAGTCATAAACGTTGTATATAGCGCCAGTACCCGCGTGGCAACCGGACGCGAACGCGTGCTCACATCCTGCGACCGCGGGAGAAGCATTCGCGCGTGGCGCTTTGATTTGAAATGAATTATTTTTAGTTTCCCCCTCCACGGACAGGGCACGCTCCATTGTTGGAGCGGGGTCTGATGGGTTCCATCAAAATGGAACCGCCGTACCGCACTGGACGGCCCAAAACACGCGCAACAAAATTAACGCAACTCGCCGTAACTCGACGAGATTGAAATTCGGAAAACAGAAATATTATTATTGAAATAGACCCGCTGCACGATACCGGTCAACAATAATAGCACCAGGAGCCTTATAACACAATGTACATAGACGCGTTTTGGAGCCTCTGAAAATCGATTTCTTGTCATCGGCCTTAGGAAGAAAGGCGAAGAGATATAGCGAGAGCGGACGAGCGTGAGACAGAACAGACCGCACAAAGCTACCGCACGCTAACCAGCAAACCCCGGCAATAAGCCTTTTCGCTACCATTTCATATTTTCTTGCCCACACGCTAGTTCCGCTCTCGATTTCCCGTACCCGCCCTCGCCGAACAGGATATTCGCGGTACTATTTCCGCATTTCCCCGGGTACCGTGTCGCGCGTAGACGGTGTTCCGGTTCCGGCTGGCATCCTTCCGTTCTTTTTCTGCCCAAGTGTACTCAAAGTTTTGCTAAATTTGTATCGTTCAACGGTCCCCGAACGGAAACCGAAGTGAAAGTGGATCCTATTATAGTGGGCAGGCTTTCCTACACTGTTTTGTTTTTTTTTTTTTAGGTCAACCTGGAAATGTGTCCGCTATCAATAATACATGCGATTGACGGGTTCCACCGGTGGCAGGATGTGTAGCGTGTATGTTTGGTTTGTCATTCGCTTGCCACCTTCTCCCAGACACGTTACATTGTAGGGCATTAAAAGAAATCGATAGGATCTTGGATACGTGTACTAATACGTGTCGATAGGAAACCTTTCTTAAGCAAAAGAAGGGTTTTGCGTGCACTAGTTGAATACAAATGTCAGATCAGAACTAAATCAGATTGGGTCTAAATTGTCTATGCGTATGCTACTTTCTTATTAGACTAATTGTTTTACTATACATTATCCGTAAGTGTAGTAAAAAATTGTAGTAAATTTTGTTGTGAACTACTACTACAATACATTTGTGAGATACTATGTTCGCAATGAAGTACGGAAATAAGCTACTGTTGCGGAGTTCTAAAAAACTCT
>JXXA01001619.1:0-23391 GCA_000956255.1 Anopheles punctulatus | reverse complement strand
ATTCCGAACAATTTGATCCTATTAAAACTGCCATCAAAACTGTTTGAACCTTTTAATCGCACTTTAAGCACGGAGCACGGGAAAGGGATGGCCGTGGCTGCTGCATGGTCACTGGCCGGTGCGACATCCGCTGCAGCTGCAAGTAAAAACGGAACGTCTTCGCACACCGAACATGCGGCGAGCGAATGGTCCAAAACGTTGCGTAATTTCGCTTCCAAAGCGAAGGAAATGGAGACGCCTGGTGGCGCTTAAAATCGATCATTTCTTTCGCTTTACTGACGCCCGTTGCTATCAGTCAAGGTAATCGATCCTTTATTTCTCCCAAACGTTTTGGCTTTTAGCTAGAGACTTTCCACTCCCCGGTGGGCGGGTTGAGAGCAAAGAAATTAAATTACATTGCTCCCACCGGTCCACTAACGAACGTGGGCACGAGCGACCGGGATCTGGGTAGCGTTATTTAGTGATACTTTACCATCAACTATTTGCAACCGATTGAATATTGCTACAGTTACGGGTTATACTTTCCACCAACAAACTTCCTCTGCGTGCTGCTGCGTCAGCAAACGATGCGCCAGAACTTTTGCCCCGTCCTGGGCGAGGTGATACAAAATGAAACAGATAAACAAGTTAAGTAATAATCTTTCGCTCCGGCCCGGGGAGGGAAAAGATGACGGTAATGTCTTACAAGATTGCTGCCGCTTCATTCCGGTAGAGCTGTCTGCCGATCTTTGCCCATTTGTATGCTGCCTTTTAGAGCACCATCCAGGAAGAAATGATGCCGGAGAGCAGCGCGATCGATAGCGTAATAATCGCCTCCGGAACAATCCCGGACCGAATACCGAATGTCTAGACGTGAGTTCGTAAGATATGCAACCTTACAGCCGAAAGAACGTCCTTACAATATACTCATCCGCTCCCGAGGGGAGAGAGGCGTACATTATGCTTCCTCACTACGCGTACACGCTCCACTGCATAATCGCTGCTGACCCAATTCCAGGCTAGGCTGAGGTTCACAATCTATCACCAAGCCTAAGCCGCTCGTGTATTGCTGCTGCACAAAAAAAAAAATCTTCTGTTATAGTTGCGTTGGGCGGGTTTGACTCGCTGCGTTTTTGTTTTTTTTTGTTTTTTTGTTTCCTCAGTTTCGCTGTTGCTCCCATAGCCCATTAATACAGCTAAATTGAAGACGCCATTACCGTCATCATCCTCAGCATCAGCGTCGGCACCGTGGGCAAAGCGGTAAGTACATTCGCGTCCGTCAATTTATCGTATAATTTTGTGCTTTATTATAATAAAAGATCATTTTGCTAGCAAAAATAGCCAATCATTTTTAATGCCATTATCTCTCACCCGGCGCTCACTGCGAGGCGTCACTCGCCGTAGTGTTTGCCGGATCTGCTTTATCTACTTTGCCGCGTGATTGAGCGGGTGCTCGAGAATGCTCATTTACGTTCGCCCCACCGTAACGATGCACTTGTTACACGGCGAGGTGTAAATGTGTCGCTCGGATTGTGTTGCAGCGCCAGGACAATGTAGCGAAATAAAAGTCCCCGATTGAAGCATGACGGAATTATTACATGCTTCGAGGCTTCAGTTACATGGAAGCGGTGCTACTTCTGCCTTCTATTTTCGTGAGCCTTTGTTCTCACCTTATACTTTGTCGCCGGCACAAACGAATTCGTCTGTAATGAGTTCGGATTAAGACACCTTTTATTCGTCTGGTGAATCATTCGCTTCCCAGAAAAGGAGCGAGTAGGATTTCAATAATCCTGCCAAGGATGACCCGCACATACTCAGTGCGGCAAGGTTTGCAACCGCAAGCCAAACCCACCGGTAAGCTGCTTAACCATGCCGCATAATTATTCTCACGATAAAATCCGCCACTGAGGAACGGAGCCAGGCACTGTGTGACGAATAGACGTAGAAGACAGCGGACTACACAAAAAAAGAATATATATATATACAAGCTTTACCCAGAACACCGAAACAAGGAAGGCTCATTAGCTACATTTTGCGCTATGGTTACACGGTGCCCCAATTAGGAGCTCTCTGTTCCACTGGCCGAGCGCTCGCACCGTTCTCGCTCGCTGAGAAAATGCACGGAAAACCCGAGCAACGAAAGATGGAGTGGAAGCTGAAATTTCATTTTAAAATTTTCTCCCCTATTGTTCTCGGTTACACGACGAGCAGCCATTTCCAATATGAATGTTGGAGCAGCTTCAGGCAGGCACGTCTCGTACGAAATGTAGAACGATTGTAGCGTATTATTTATTCGCTCGTTTTTTTTGCACCCTCTCCGAATTGCTCCCTTTGCTTCCAGCACGGAAACATCATTGTGATGCACGAAATTAACACTTTCGTTCGTAAAGCTGCATCATATCAAAGAAATTTCTTCACCGGAGCCGGGGCCCGAGAGATCGAAACCAGCCGGTGAGCACGGGAACGCTCCGGCCTATTATCGTCGTCACCGTCAGAGAAACAGTGTTCGGTTCGCTCAACCCACATACCCAACCCATGGCGGTTCGTACCTATTGTACACTCACCGTAGTTTCGCCACCAGCCGGGCTCCCCGGCCAAAGCTGCGAAGATAAATAGATTATAGCTTCCGGAATATCTATGTCGCCCGATTTCGTATTAATTTATGAAAATGTAATTTATATGCAAATTTTCCCCGACTGCTCCGGCAGCCGTGACAAAAGTGCATTCAATGGATTATTATTAGATTGCATTATGGTGGGAACGGGTGGAGTACATTGTGCACTCACCCCCTTCTTTCACCGCCCTCAGCCACGGATCAGGCTCACGGATGCTCGCGCAATCGAAATCCCAGCCGGTAAGATGAGTTGCGTGTCTGGAAGGTTGCCACCCAGACCGGCATACCGCTGGATGGACACGGCGAACAAATGGCGAACCGGGTCGGTTCACCTGCAAATTCTCTCATACACCAATGTGTGTATGTGTGAAGATAATCCACTTGTGTCGAGTGTGGCGTACACCTTCGCATCGACAACGCATCGAGAAGGGAAGCTTATGCCGTCCCGAAATGGGGTTTTCGAATCAACATACGGCTAATTCCGGCGCCGGGGCAAATCGGTCACGGTGCGCGAATGGTTGCACCCATGATGTCGTGGGGTTAGCAAAACAAAAATAATGCTAAACCCATGGCATGGTGCGAATGCATCAAAGGCCTTATTAAAGCAGGAGAAAAGCGCTCCATAATTTCTGCAGCTAGCGCGATCTGTGCGATTCGCTTTAAATAATCATAAACTAGAGATGTGCTGTGAGCATGTGTGCGGATCGAGCACAACGCAACGGAAAGGAATAAAACTAGAAAAAAAGCTGTTTGTCGGGTCGCCATCTTTCACCTATCCCAAAGCGAACTCCCTAATGGGACTTCCCCAGCAGCAAGCACATCCCCCTTTCGTGGCCCAGTGGCATTGATGGAAAGATAAAGTACCTCTCATCATCATAATCACCACACCTTTCGTCGAAAAGGGGGGTTCTTCGTCGAATATCCGTCCTGACTTGGACGCGACTATCTGACCCTGAAACTGGTCACACTCTGTCACCTTGCGATCTTTTACGCTTTCCCCGTTCAGCAAACGATGGTGCGATGGTAATGGATCTTTGTGTTCCATGCACCGATAGCAGACCGGAATGCCACGTAATTCGCAGGTGTTGATAATTTGCTGCTGCATTCATCAAGAGCGGTGGAATGGATGTGGATAATGAATCACCTTGCGCCATGCAGCTTAGTTGTATTGTCTTGATTTGTACGTTTTTTCCGTACCTGTAACGAATGTTGATGAAATTTCCCAAACGCCAACCGAAAGAGGACGATAAAGATTATTCTATTATGGATTGTTTGAATTTACCTCAATTAGATTTTAGGCAGTTTTTTACAAAATTGACACATAGATAGTAAACTTTTCGACGTTACAAATGCTAGTTTTTTTATACATGATTTACATTAAAATATTTAAATTAAATTGCTTGGAGTGGTTCATGCAAGTATATTGCACAGATTTATCATTGAGTTCGTGACCCATTATTAATAATCGTTTATGATTTTATTCGATTAAATTATGGAAATTATTGTATTATATATTTTATTTTATAAATACCTTTATCTACAACATAATCAATTGAGTTTTCGTCTGCAACATTGCATACCGAATAAACTTTATTTCCAATAATGCCCCATTGCTTACGACTCGAGCATTTACTCGTGACACTGATGGTCCCACAATAGGCAATCCCTGATGGTGAATAAAAATTCATCTTCATCAGCCTTTCCCATTTTCGAGTTGGCCTTACTCCGCCACCCTACCCTACATTCCCATCCGGACCAGCGCGCCCGGTGCCGTGTACAATTTGCTTTCACAATAAACAACCGAAAAACATTTTCCTCCGTATTTCAATGTTGCGAAAAAAAAGCTACGATCTTCATCCTACGCTCAACTCATGTTTGCGGTGTGTTTTAGCGAAATAGAGAGAGAGAGAGAGAGAGAGAGAAAGAGAAAAAACGCAAGCAGCCGTTGCCATTGTTTTGTCAGTTTATGCGCTTCTTGTGGGGTAATAGCAGTACTCGCTGTCATATGCTCGAGAAAGAGAAATATCGCTTCTATTTCGGTTGCCATTTTATCTGCCACCCCCTCACTACACACACATGTAGTGTTGCGGTGAGCAGATTTTTATGTTTTGTACAACCGAAACATGTCTCTAGCACTCTGCGCCCTCCGTCTAGGGCCGCGGATTGCTTTGTTTTATTTCTACTTTTTATTTCCATTTTCCTAAACATTCCTGTTGGCGTTTACAGTGTGCTGCTACCGATAAGCACTGGAGGGGGTAGCGGGGAAGGCGCAGAAAAGTTCGCCACAGTCAACATGCGGTACAGTGACAGTGAACCCACGAGCAGCACCATCGCCCGTCGCTAATGGAGTAACTTTTCACGGAATACCACAAATCAATTTCGTAAAATTACTCCCAAGCGACATCGCACCGCAAACATCGCGACGCAACTAGCAGGCTTTTAGCTCGCGTGTGGCTTGTTTGCACGAATAACATCCGCCCCATCCGCAGGTTGACAACTAGACAACTTTAAAGCTATCGAAAGAAACACAAACCTCTGGCCGCCCTTCACCACGCTGGCCTCGGCCTAATCAAAACTTAATCACAACACAACGGTGGCAAATTAATGAAACGCGTTGCTTAATTTATTCCCCTCCGCAACAGGGAAGGTCGGAATCGAGGAGTTTGCACGCACGAACGCACACAAATAATAAACGCACCATCACAGCCGCTGCCGCTAAGCTTTTAGCAACAATTTCACGCGAAAACAATGCCCAAATAGGGGCCGCACTCCATCGGCGAGGGCAAAGGAGAGCAAGGCATGTGGTGCGATTTGTTTAATCGCAAACGGATTTGATGCCACATTAATCTTCACGGCACTTGGTGTGACTATGGAAACAAAAGATGCAAAAAAAACTTCTTCCCTATCGGAAGACGATTTTCCATTCGCAGCGTTAATTCGATAGAAAGCGAACTTCCCGCCCGTCGTTTGAGAAGTCATCGCTCCATTTTTCATATACAAGCGACATTATGAGTTTTCTGCGCCACGCTTCATTGGCTGTTTTAATGAACAGTGGGAATTTTTGTGCTCTTATCGGCACAAATTCCCTTAATTTTTCCATTTTCATAAATGGATGATTTCGACTGCAAAAAACTGTCAGACTCGTTTAATTTGAAAATGATAACAAAAATTTAGATGTTAACAAACATGTAGAAAACAATAAAAAGATTTTAATTCTTAATCAATTTAATACAAGTTTATCAACGTAGTTTGAAGTGTTGAAAAATGTTAGCTTTTTATAGCTCTTAGAACGATAATCGAACAATAATTTTCAAACAATCGATTAAGAAGTATTATTTTTGAAAATTATTTTTAATTTTTGTTGCGCTAATGTATGAACAAATGTTCGAGCGAAAAACAAAGAAACGCATTTTTTTTTCTACCGTAAAAAGAATGTTTGCCCTATGCCCAAATTTGCCCAATGCCCGAATTTGCCCAATGCCCAACGTGCAGTCGTCGGTTTCGTCATTTGCCATTTCCTGGAGAAGTTTTTCGTTCGAAAGTCATTCCCGCTGCGATCGTGCGCTTCTTATTAGGCCAGGCAGTCGATTTTTCTCCACCACCTCCGAGGTGCGTAGGCGCAGTTTGCGTGTCTCATGTTTGCGTTTGTGTTTATTTTATTTGCATCGCACGCTTTGCCATGGGTCCATAAAAGCATAAATCTGTTTCACGCTTGTGCAATCGTTTTAATAAATTACGCTCAACGGTACAGTTGGAGGGCCGCGGAAGGTACATGCATATTTATAGCGCCAAAGTTTCGTAATTAATAATCAATTTATTTTCGCACACCAGCAGCAGCGCTCCAGTGGTTTTCAAAAATAAGTATATCGTTTCATCCTTGAATAGCTTTCATTGCATGGCGAATTCTGGTTTGATGGGGAAATGAGGGAGAGAGAAAGAGAGAATAGATCCACCACGAGTAGAATTGCTATTCGCGAGGAAAGCAGAGGCAAAATAAAAGTTAAAACGTTTTCACGAACGATTTTATATAGCTTCAACATGAGGATCTCATTCATTGAAATAAATTTTCCACCTCCACCACTCAGCCCATTGACGACGCTGCGAATGCAAATCATAAACTCTCGCCCCGTGGAAACAGCGTCCATAAACAGGAAGGAAGCAAGCGTTTCTGATTTGTGTTTCAAATAAAACAAAGTCAATCTCCCGGGTGGAGTGGGTCAGCTTATGCTATCCCATTTTGATCGTTATCGAGCGAGGTAGAATACGACACAAAAGCTCATCCAAGAAAGCGCGAGATTGTTATTAAAACAAACTAATTAGCTGTTATCCCACTCAGGATGCAAGCGGTGGGCGTAAGCGAAACAGACATTGAGGATTGAAAAAAAGAAGATAAAATGAGCACCGTCAAGTATGCCGGCTTCATTCGTGCAGAATGGTTGAGAGTGGTTGGTGTTGGAGCAGAGCGCGGGAACCGTCTGTCTGCAGCAAAAATTTAAGCAAACGACATCCGTTCGAGCGCTGGCCAACATATCTGCTGCGGCCCTAATTAAAAGTTTCTGCACAAATCCATGCCCGCTACAGATGGAACCGATATTGTGGAAGTTGAAGCAGAACCGGTTGCATGAGGACAAAAAAAAATCTGCACACCATCATGGACGAACGCAAACCGAACTTTTATTCCCGTCAGTCTGCTGCTGGTCGAATTTCACCCCACCCCAACCACACTAGCACTGATCGCATCAATTTCGGTGAAAAAGAATCGTGAATGGGCTCGTGCACACACACAGCTGGTAGCATTCGTACTGCGAATTAAACACGTCTTTATCGGAGAAGTTGATGGATTTTTTTTTGTTCGTTCCAACTTAATCGGTCAGCCAGTGATTTGGGCAAAAAAAGCCAAACCGAAAAGCAAAGATCTTGACACTAGCTTCTAGCCCTTCCCCGTCGAGTGTGTGCTTGTCGGGCTCAGAGAAGCGAACACAACCCGAACGGAATGAAAAGCGCTTCGCGAAAACAGATCTGCGAAACGGGCGAAAAACTGATTTTTTACGACACGAAAGTGAGCCGCCGCGATTTTTCCACGCCTCCCGCGTCTAGAGCATTTTCGTTCTGGTGTAATCCGAAAGAGGGGTTGGGAGAGGAGAAAGAAAGCCATCAACCAGTGCGCTCGCACTCTGTTTATGGTTTTGCGAGCGCTTCCCGAGAGCACTAGAGCCGATTTTGCGACCAAACCGAGAAAGAACGAAGGGGGAAAACAAAATTGACTCTGTTCGTTTCAACTGTGAACAGCTCGCTCAATATCCCACTGCACGATCGCAAAAAAAAACAAAAAAAATGGTTTCAACACCGCCTGAAGCCACTAGATCGCTGAGCCGCTCCACCATTTGTACAGCCACCGTTGCCAGAACTCACAAGAGCCATTGAATCGTGCGGGGTATTTTTTTCTTTTTTTCATTTTCTTTATTTCCACCCGGTGAAATTTTCTTTTTGTTGCTACGAACGACAGAGCAAATTCAGAATTTGGTACGCGCGGGTTCGTTTTGATAGAGTTTGTTAGAAAATGAGTCCTCCAAGGGAAGCGTGGGGTTGTTGGTTGCAGAAGGAAGTTCAAATAAAAACTGTTTCTAACATGCACCCGAAAAGTGCACTTCTTGAGAGGCACTTTTCTCTCGGTGGGTTCCGTCCAATCTGCCACATCCGGTTCTTCAACTATCTTCTCACAAGGCTGCGCGATTTTCCGCGCGTGTTTGCCCCAAAGTTGTGACGCTATAGGCCCGGTTTTCACTGCGAAACCGAGCAGAAATTTTCAACTAGGCACGTTCCGACCATCCCTTTTTTCAATCGATCGCGATCGTTTCGTATTTTCAATTTTTGGTTTTGCTCTTCTAAGAGCTCTTAACTTTTATTTTGCTGGTTTTTCTGATAGTGAACGAAAATCTGAATTTTGCAAAATAATTTCATTTAATTTTTCTAATAATTTCATTTTTTTTCTTTATCGTGTGGATGCATTTCGTAAGGATTTTAGTATGAATTTCTATATGCGAAGATGAAAAAAAAAACAGTTGAAATCAACAAACGTCAAACAACTCTTACACTGCCGCGTGCGCACTAACCTTTTCCAAAACTTCAACAGCAAAATCGCTGGATTAATAAGCAAACGAAGATTCCAGCAATCGGAATGGCAAAAGACGAAACCTTGGGTAGAAAAATCTGTAACATAAAGTACGGGGCCGCGCATTCAGCGCCACTTCATTCTATGGTTCGTGCTACTTTTTCTACGCAATATCTCAGCCCAGCCCAGCTCGCATTATCGTGCGATGCGAGTCTTCCACGTCCCATCCAGCGATGGCATGGAGCCAAAAAGTTAATTTATTCAAATTCAAAGTTTTGACTCGCCCGTTTTTCATCGTTGCGCCGCTCCGATAGGCTTCACAGGAGAGCATGCACAGCAGTATGCACAGCGTTAAACTTTTTCACCCTCCCCAACACCACTTCAGGATAACGTGATAACGAGGACCATTCTGCTAGAGACCGTGTGCGAGTTTTTTTTGTGCGAATACGGATTTTCATTCATAACGCACAGTTTGCGAGTGAAAACTTTTACGTGGATGCTTTGCCGATTACGATACGGATGAGCGATACTGTCGTGCCAGATGCTGGATGCGGGATCGATGTTAAAGTGAAAATGATCAGTTTCGATAATCAGCACGGTGTTGTGAAAGGAAGTTAAAACGTAACCCGAATACGTTGGCACCCGATGTAACGAGTCACTTAAAAAAATTCTTCATTACCGTAACCGAGCGACCGATTGCTGTGAAAAACGCTTATTAATAGAAGTTTTCTAACATACTGCCGATAGCGAAAGCTAACTAAAAAAAAACTAAATAAAAATCTGCGCTCCTATACCGCAGTTCGTTCCGCGCCTTTCAAAAAGTCAGAGTAACATGGCTCGTTTCAACATCCGACTTTCGTCTATTGAAACGAGTAAATGGCAAAGCTCGACTTCGTGGGTTTATTTTTGCTCTCACTACTCCCATAAACGCCGGGATTTATTCGAAAACATTTCGTGGAAACTCGTACGGTGGACGCAGTTCGAAACGCAATTTTAACGAGTAACAGCTAATGGCACATGGTTTAATGATGATACCATTGGAAATGAAGCCATCGTACGTTAGTCCGAGCAAATAAGCTTTCAAATGATGTTTTATTTTTGCTTGTTTGGTTTAATTGAATGAAGATGCATCGTGTTTTGAACAAATCCCTTTGGTAATTAATTATTATCTCTAAGTATATATCTGACTTAGAGACTGTGTATCTTGCGTGTTAACAATACTAGAAATAGTTGAAACCGCAATTCGCGTAGTATGGTGTACTTAACTAACGTTTTAAAATATCCGATCCCACGCTAAGACCTAAAAAAAATTCTCAAAAATAAATAAAAACTAATTCTAACCACCTATCGAGACGAGATAAAATATCGTGCATAGAGAGTAAATGAAATTATTCTTTAGTTATTAAAGAGGCGAAAATTCCTAAGCCATTAAAAAAACTATTGTTGGCTAATTGTATTACTGGCAGGGCATCAAGAAGTTAAATAGAAAACAATGACGATGTTTTAAATGAAAGTTTTTTTTAGTATCTTTTCCCTAGAAAATAGCAACAAATTAAATCATTAATTATTTTTGGTGATGAGCAAAGTCAATTCCAATGCAAAAAATGCTGTATTTTAATATTAAAAATATTATTTTATGCCGAACATCATTGAAACAAATGCATTTAAAATGTAAAATGTAGTTGCAATCAAAAGAGACTTACCTCAACACGCACGGTCAAATTGTACTCCTTGATCGTTTCAAAGTCCAGTGGATGGTTCACTTTAATGTCGGCCCAGGTGTCACCGTTGTCCGGCCGTTGCTGAAGATAGAACGTGTGCAGCTTGTTTGTTTGCGCCGTCGAGCCCGGCATTAGCCGATAGAACACGGTCGGATTGCCCTCGATGCCCGAACTGCACGGAAAATGATCCGCGCGTTGAGCGCACCACGAAATGGAATAAATGGTGTCAGTGTACATCATACAGCTACCCTACTGCCTACTGGCCAAAGTACTACTTAACAATAGTGTCTACGATTACATGTTAGTACTGTTAAATTCAACGAAAAAATAAACCCAAATGAAAAGTACACCGTTTAGTTGGAACTTAAAAACGAAACATACAACAAACAGGAAAATGATTCAACCCATCCCAAGCATCGTTTTGGTTCGTGGACATCCTCATAAACCCACCGTACCTCGCGGTCGTGCCCACCCTCTCGTGACCGTGGATCGTTTTTAACGAAAAAAGCCCCAATTTTCAATTCCTGTGTCACCGGTTCCAATTAGGGAACGAGTATCATTAGAGCATAGACGAATACGATGCGCAGCACCGAACGACCCGGTTCGCTAGGTGCTTTGATCGCGGAGTGTTAGGTTACGGTCATCCCTGGAAGGAACCATGAGTACACGGCGAGGGCTCTATCGCTAAACAAAAACACGGTTGCTAATAATTTTCCCTTGCTTGCTTTCCTATTAATGGCATCATGTAACAGAACGAAACCAGCAGGAGGGAAAATAACCACAACCAGAGGAAGAAAAAAAACAAATCGGTTGAGTGAGTGGGCGAACGGCGAGGGTTTGGCTTTGAAATGTCCAGCAAAGCTGCATCCCAGAAACCAACGATCAAACGTACAAATCCTCGAAAAAGCATACAACATAGAAATACCTCAAAGAGCAGAATAGAGCTAGGAAACGGAAGACGCAGGAAAATCTGCGTTATCTACCGATTCTGAATTTCGCTTCAAATATTTCTGACGAGTCTCATTATATGCACCGCGAAAGCATTAATTCCGTAGCAATTAAAATTACATTTGGGCTATTGCAAAAAAGTTGAAAAGGCCATTAGTCGCCCTTTTAGAAGAATATATAATATAGTTTGGATACCGAATGCCATGCTTAATCTCAGTTATATGTTATGGAAACAAAATGTGTTTTATAAGCTAAATTAAACAGAAATTTTTATATATTTTGTGTATATTCGATAGAGTCAAACATGAAAACAAATTTTATTGTATCCTAGACAAGTCTATAAATAATGTTATGGTAGAATTTGCCTATCCAAAGAACCAACAGCTGGAGATGTATTTATGCAATCTATGATATCGTCATATAGCCCACAAAACACCGCTTCATACATTAAGCAGTAAAACCACCTCCCACAAGCATAACTTGCCTCTTTAAGATATGGTAAATAAACGTTCATTGTACGAGCGAAATGGGTGAAAATCAAAAACCCCGAAACGCTAGCGTCATCACACACAAGTATCCCCACACATATTCTGCACAAAAAAATGTCCACCATTTTATAAACACCCATGCCTAGAGGATACAAAATGCTCTCGATGGAGCGTCTAGGGAGACCCAAAAAAACCCAGCAGACCGGAAAAGCAGACAGCATATGTCTCAGGTTCACCACATCGTCGGTGTCGTCCTCGTGGTGGTCGTTCGTGTGTGTCGTGTAAAATTCAAACGCGACGACTGGTGGTGATGAGCAGAAAAAATACGCACCATTCCTTCCTGAATCATAAATAATAACGACTGGGAGCGAAAAAGTCGAACAAGAGACGAAAGCAGCACCTTCCGCACTCGAAGTCACCCGGTGGTGGCGAAACGAAACAAAAAAAAAACCCCTTTGCTTGCGAAAGTTACATTCGCTCACGCCATCAGCCGGGATACATATGCTGCCACCGGAGATAAAGCCAATCGCAGGCTTAGACCCGAGATTTACTTAGAAACTTTCCATTATGCGTCGGGCTTGGACCATGCGTGCGCCCTCCTTCCCCGGTGTTGGTGTGTCTTCATTTTTTAACGTTTTTACTTTCACCGAAAAGGGTTTTTTTCCTTGCGAGCTTGTTTTTCTGCCGAAAAGCTAGACCCCCGTTTTTGAAATGGGTACAATGTACAACGGAAAACATGGCAATTTCGGCGAAGGGGCCTCCCATTCAATGGTTTCCCTTCAGCACACAACAATATCATCCTCAATCTGATGATCCTCTCGCTTTCTTTTGGGCCGACAGCACATTATACGAAAATTTTAAGCGGAAGACCAGCATATGGTCACGTGCATGTATCCGTGTGCAGGAGTAGCCAAAAAGTTTGCCCGAAACGGCAAAAGTTTTCGCAAATTTTCGCCCCAAAAAACCACCGAAACAAACGGGGTCTGTTTCCTTTCACTCTTCGCCACCAAGGCCGAGCCCAAGAATTCGGGCCGACTATCTTCCGAGAATCCCAATCCAAACGGCATTCAACGCCGCAGCAAACGGATGTGGCGCGACTGTGAATAGAAAACTTCTCGCTCACCGGGCAAGGGTAAAAGTAAAGTAAAAATGAAATCTATGCACCCTTCGCTTATGAATTATTCAGCCTCGTTTCACCTTGCGGCCTTCGTGGGAGTTTCTTCGGCGCGGGATTCGTCCATGTGCGGAATTTACAACAACATGTTGATTCTTAAGCCTAAAGTTTACATCCCCAAAGCTCTATGTCGCCAAGAGTGTGCCGGTCGAAAATAAAGTCCTTGGCATGGGGACTAAAAAATAATGAAATGTTTCATTTACTGCGCTCAAAACGTGACACTTTTCACTGCTGGCCAATACGCTCGCCGAAGCAGGAGTTAACGATCTAGCGATAGTTTAAAACTACCGTTGCAACAGCAGGAAAAATGCCAACTTTAGCACACTGCACCACGAGGCGAAAATCATGAACCATTTTAACACCCTTTGCAGAAGCTTTCTTCTAGCTTTTTCGTCCATCTTCTACTTTGCACACACGTGTGAGAGAATGTGTGTTTATCAGTGACATGGACAAGCATCTGTGGAGGTAATTGAATTTTTAAACTTTTTCCCCACCCCACCGGTGGAAGGGCTTTGTTGGTGGCACAGAGAGCAAAAAGCGCTGGAAAAAGTATACATTAATCAAAAGTTATTCTAGCAGAGCACACACATACACCCACTAGCCGATCCACCATCGCCCACTTGTTGGATGGGTCAACGGGGACTTAAGCGTGGGATGGGCACAACAACGACCAACAAAAATAGAACACCGAGTGAAAAACTTCCTCGCGTTTCGGCCGGACGAAACGGCAGACGACTATGCGATGGGGCATGCTTGAAACTGCCAACAGCATACAAAAAATGATGTAAAATACATTTCCATTGCTCAAAAAAGCACAAGGGCATTGAACAAGGGTCAGCTAACGGCCCTCCTGCAACCTGTCCCCGAACGTTCCGTCGAATTCGACGAATGATTATTAATTGCTGTTTTGTCGTGCTGTCCCAAGACAGGTTTCAATCTTGTTTGGGTTTTTGGTAAGAAAAAACACGAGCTGTTGTTTAATGTTCCAGAAATTCGATCCGAAAGATGGTTGCGTCATTAAATCCTTGCAGTTTGGAGATGACATACTCTCGTGATAGTGAAAACACCCACAAAAAACACACACTTTATTTATTTTTTGGTTCTTCCGTTCTTTTGCACTCCGGAAGGTGAGCAAAAGTATTATCCCGAAAATCGGGCAACGAAAACGAAAGCCTCCAATACCGTGGATCGTAAAACCTGATCCTTCCCCACGACGGGTGCGCTCGACTGTCGCGCGGGCAACAAAAGGGCCGAAACTTTTGCAATAAATATCCGATTTATATTTATCTCCATCGATGAGCGCTCGGGAAAAAAACCCCACTCGCACCACCGCCCTGTCCCTACGTCTGGTAGCCAACCCGGGCCGGATACAACCCTGTATCTAATTTGTGATATTTAGCTTCGCTCCCGGCAGCGCTCCCTCCGGGGCGGAGAAACCACCGGGCATGAAATTGAGACGAAGAAAAATGATACCACCGAGCGGACGCGAAATAATGTTAAATGTGTTTCGATGCCGGAATTGGATTGGACCAAACCGCACCCACCGCGAGCCACCGAGGCGATTTTGCTTTCCCTTTTGGTGGACGAACCATGGCAGAAGTTCTGTAAATATTTTACTGCTGGTAATAAAACAAAAACGCACCAAACATCGAACAGGCAGGGAAATGCCGCCCACAGTCGAGGATTGCCTCAAAGCCAAAGGAGATAATTTTCGTGCAGTTTTTGTTTTTTTTATTTGGTTTTCTCCAATCTTCGCTTCCAAGCCCTCACCTCGTCCGGGGCGAACATAAAACTGCCCGATAGCGAACGGAAGCTTCACCTTTGCCTGTAGTAATGGACTTTCCGGTCAGTGTTCGCTTTCACGGTCACTGAAGGATCGTTCGTATCGACCGAAATCTGGAACACGCCGTATCATTTCACTTGTTGCTATCGAAAATATCATCTTTTCCTGCCCTACTCCCACGATCCGGGAATGAATCATTCAGAGCATTCCTCGAAATAAAACGGACCCTACCGATATATACCACGTGTTTTCGCATCCACCAGGCAAATCTCGGAAAGCGGAAGCGTGGGAGAACGGAACGGTTTCGGTATGTTACTGTCGCTTTCAGGCTCTGTCCCGACACCGCCTGCATCCACCCGTGTCGAAAACATGAACCATAACATCCCCATTACTCATGCATTCCCGGTACCGTTTCCGACTGTGATTGTGCCGCTCAGCGTCGTCTCTTTTGTTACGCGCAATTCACCTTTCCTTATCGGGGTGAACGTACGCACACGCACTCACTTCATGAATTATCGTTTACATCCCTCGTAACTTCCCAATTACTTTGTCCTGTGCGTTCCCGCAGCATAGCTCGACTTCATTGGCTTTCTTGCGTCGACCCGCCGTCGATTGCGCATCGCTTCAAAGAGCAATATTTGAGAAATAAAAAGCACGATGACCATCTCCGCGGGAGGAAGCAAGAGGATCCCCCTCGTCTGCCCTTTTTTTATGGACATGTTTATGACAGCATAAAGTGAATCGTGCTCCCTTCGGCTCGGATCCCTCGTGCGTGTGTCGTGGCGCGAAAAAGCGCTTCGAAAAAAAAACTGCTTCAAGGATAGGCATTGCCTAAGATTTTCCCCCTCGGAAGCGACGATCAAATCATATTTCCTCTCCGCAAAAAAAAAACAAACATGTCAGTAATCCCGACGGTTTCCCGGTTGTACGAGCGTTATGTCGTGTATTTTTGCTCTATTTTATACCGGAGCTACGATATGCTTTAGGTTGGCGTGGTGGCGGCACCCACTTGTCTCCTTGTCATTTGTCTCCTGTTTGAGATTTTGATGGCACGATGGGGATGAGTCCCCGCGGGCTTATTCACGATCATTACGTGCGCTTGATTATGATTGCCCACCCGGTAGGGTGGAGTGAAGCACAGATGAAGCCTTAATAGGTTTAGCATAAAAGAACGAATCTATTCCGATTTGCACAATAGAACACCCGTCTGAGTTCCAAACAAAAAATAAACAAAAAATCAAATCCCCATGAGAAGAACGAATTCACCGCAACGCGTGGGACCGTTTTCACACGGTTGTACGGCTGTCCTGGAGCGTTTGCACGGGAAAATTGAATAATTCTCATTACGAATGCTTCCGCGAAGCCTTTCAAATGTCACGGTTGGAAGCCACGATTTTACACCGGCAGAGATGGATACGGGTTTGCTTGCATTCTCTTTTTCCAATCAATGAAATTCGCGCGCTTTTCGGGGAAATGTAGAATAAATTCCACCACACCGGGTCACTGGTTTTCGGGGATCGCTTGGGCCAATTTCGGTGGCAATTGGAAAACATTATTTGCTAATTTCAGCACCCACCGCGGGCGAACCCCAAACGCGAATCGGTTCACACGTCAACCGAACGCGCTCGTTACGCACGGAGGAGGAAAGACATTAAATTTAGCGCAATTATTCAACAAACAGCGAAGGTGAAAAAGAACTCCCGCGTAGTTATCAAACGATGTGCGCCTATGTGATAGAGAGGCACTGTGTGGGAACGAAACGGAAAGTGGTAATTGAACGACGTCACTTTCATCGGTAACCACATTTTCAATTCACCTGATCCGGAATATATTGCAATCGAATCGATTTTTTAAATTTCTTTTGTTGCTCCCACGCGCCCGAAAAAAAAATGCGTTTGCTCGCCGGTGGATATTGATTTTCCATGTTTCATCACTATTTAACATTGTTACTTTCTTCCCTCGGCTGATAAAAGACGCGGGATAAAATATGGAAAAGCGGTTCCAAAGTCTGGTGAAATATTTAAAAATACTTTTTACATTTTAAATTTATTTTCATGTTTTTTATGCTCATAAAATCCCTCAGTTTGTTTGAAGGTTCTCCATCGTACCACCGGCTTGGCGGTAATCATTTAAATCTGCTTCCCTTCTCCGAAACGCTTCCACTTTTCCAATGCAATGGCCAGATATGCGCCATTCAAATTACTGTATTCAGTGTAGTACGTGTTTCTGTCCCTCTCCCTACCTCACCCATCGCTACAGCCAACCTCAAGGATGGTGTCGGACCATGTGCCAACGCTAAGCATCCGTGGCAGCTCCACCTCCTATCGATGGACTTTTGCTAGAGTGATAACCGCACAGCGTAAACAGCATCTCATGGCCGGTCCGCACAAGAGAAGAAGCACAAAAGAAGCTTCAAGCACGACAGGAAACGGACGATCCGTGAACATTCGCTCTCACAAAGACAACACACACACACTCACACACACACAACCGCACACTTGTATTCATACATCACACAGGAAACCGTGACGAGGATGCAGAACCGTATACGAAATCCTTCACATCCTTTTGCCGTAAATTCCTCCGTCTCCGTGTCGTCCCCGCGATCTCCACTGCGTTCAAGTACGGAATGGCTCAAGCGGGAGTATGTGTGTGTGTGTGTGCGGTCTCAGTTACTGTGGTTACACAATCCTTGGCACGGTCCTTGGAAAGCGGGGCGGAAGGATGAACGTACGAATAGTGCAGCCTCTCTGCAGCCACACTTCGCACAGGCAGATGGATCAGAATTGCGATGCGATAAGCGACAAACCAGGCCCAAACAGCTGCGGACCGAGTTCACGGATGGTTTGCTACGGGAAAAACAACCTCACAGTGAAAGGGAGGAGAGCAGAAAAAAAAGCATCCACACCCTGTTCCATGCAGACTACTTTTTACCTATAGCCTGTTTTTTCCCCCTTGCCTACCCTACCCACCCATCGCAATGCTCGTCTGGTGCTTCCGTTTCGAGCCACAGCCGGCCTCTCGAATGCCATCAGTCGTGCGCTTCCGGGAGGAGGAAAACACATACCGGGAAACAACTGACGGGTTCGAGAAAGCGGGAGCTGCGGGAAAGGAATGTCATCCCCGCCGAGCGGGATACGTAAAGTGGGTTACACACAGCTGGGGTTGGGGGTTGGAATTACATGCGAGCTGTGTCGCGCATTACACGCGACCGGTAATGCGTTCCATCTTCAGCAACATAATTAGAGTTCCAGCTAATCTCTCACTAATCCGGCCGGCCTACCCCGGGCCGGGCCGTGCACAAAATCCATTCCAACTCGAGCACGGTTCAATGGGCCGACGCGGGCCGACTGCTTTAAAACCATCACTACTGTTGGCCCAACTAGCGTCCCAATTTGAGCGGCTTCGTTAAAGCGAGCCTTGTTTGACACTTGTTTTTCGCAATTTGATTCATTTCTTTTCCTATCAAAAAATCGGACTCCAAGAAACGACAAGAAACCTTTGCGGGGTGAATGTCTTCAAAACGTTCCCAGAAAACACTCTTTTTATTGCGGTTTAAACGGAGCAGCGTATCGAGGAAGAAAATTGAAGGAAAATTCGTTGTAAACGCACGAAGCATTTATTACACATCGGGAGCAACTTTTAAATAACTTATGGTTTTGGGACGCTTTTAAATTAGTTACGAAATAAATATCGTACCGTGAAAGAGGTTTCTTGTTGAAATTTTGATTCACCGCCCAGTGTGGGTAAGGGGTTTGTTTTTTGTTGTCCCATTGTCGTCGTCGTCGTTGCGTCGGTTGGGACGCAATCACCATTATCAGCTTCGAGCTCGGGATTCCGGTCGGAATGAGGAGTTTCTTTTTTTTTAGCAAAAAAAGGAATATTTTCCCGCCTGCCATTCAGCTAAATCTACTTGCGTGCGTATTATCAACGTTGGCCAAGTGAATGTAATGCAAACAACCCCGGGTAAAACTAACGGGAAATTGAGCAAAAACATTCTAACCCTAACCCCGACGCGCGTGTGTGTGTGAGTGAGAGATTTTTTTTTAATTTGTACATTCTTTCTTTAATATTCTAGCCGATAATGCCAGCCGGAGCGGATCAGGCGCATGCAGAACACGGTTTTCCCACTACGCGATAAGTACGTGCCCGAGCCGTGCCCCGGCCCAGTATGTGCGAAAGCCTGATCCCCGAGGATCATCAAATGAGCGGATCCCAGAGGTCAGCGCGAATCTGGCCGAATGGGGCCACAACGCCACGCGTGACATTTAGAACACAAAACCACCGCGTGCGGCGGATGGGCGTGGGCGGCTGTGGGTGTGCTCATGCTAGAAAAGCGTGAGAATGTTATTCCTTGCATGAAAAATTCAAAAGCTTTCCCAACGAACCCCTCCCGGCTGTGCGTGTACTCCCGCGTGCTTGGCGGGGGTGTATTTTTTATCAACGATGCGACCAGTCCCTTTTTTATGCTTCTCGTTTCGTTCGTCCGCTCACTGTCCGCCTCACGGTTCATCCGCCCGCTTCCTATACCCCAATATCAGATCCGTATGTTTTTGTTTTGCTTCGAAGAGATTTGTTCCGTTTTATCTTTTTCGTTGTTTTATTACGTGCGCTACAAAAGCGAGGCAAACCGCACCGCCTGAAGGAAAGCGTTGGTGGGTGTTCCTGCACGGGTGGAGGTGGAAGCAAAACAGACAGCAAAAAATCATCCGCATGAGATATGCATGGGGTTGGGACGGAGGGTTTTTGCTCCGTTTTGTCGTTTTCTTCTGCTCCAAAGCGGACGCGATCGCGGTGGACACGTGTAAGGCGTTTTTGAGTGTGCTGTTGGGAAGGCGCAGAAAAAAAATGGCCGCAAATGTCGGTTTTTACCCTTGTTTCGCCGTTTTAACTACTACGACGGACGACGCATACGTCCGAGCTGTTCGCTGGAAGTACATACACACACACACACACACATTGTGTATGCATCCCACGAACAGGAAACCCAAAATATCCCAAACCCCAAGCACCTACTAAATATATTGCGAGCCGAGAACACCGTGGGGTCAATCCATGGGTAGCTACTCTCCGCCGGTGTTGGGTCTGCTTCTCTAGATACTATGTTGATCGTACAAAAGCATACACAAACCCTCACACGACACTACGCTAGGGCAGAAAAATAATTAATTGCCTTATTACCAGCTGCGCGCGAACCAGCATGAACGAAAGACCGGGAGCGTGGGTCAGCGAAATATTTTAGTGAAAATTTTGCACCATACGTTGTTGCGTTGTTGGGTAGTTTGTGTTGCGAAGAAACCCCGCTTCTTTCTGTCTAGATAGAGTGTCGTCAAAAAAAAAACCATAACAAAAAAAACGGATGCGGTAACCCAACACCAGTAAGGATCGGTTAACCGAACATAACTAACTGACCCTCGGGCTCGAATGTTCGGACAAACCCGGTTCGCTTCCGGTGAAAGCTTTCCCATCCCGGCCGGCCGGCGTATTTGGGGGCTTTTTTTTTTGCTCGTGTACCAACCCGTTTCCATGCCCAGTCTTCCCGGCAATATTGTCCTCATTTGTATGCTTTCGCGCGAAAGGCGTCACATATCACGTTTGCGGCGTCGCTCGCGCGCTCGCTAAGCTAAATGAGCACGATGCAAAGCAGCCAGTAAATTATGGAAGTAAATAATTCACAATGTAGCCGTCAAAAGGTTCCTCGGAGCGAGTCCGAGAGCGAGCACGCTGGGTAGGGTTCTCTTTTGGGTTTGAAACAATCCGACCACACCGCTGCAACGGATATCAATTAGATAAATACAATCTCAACACACATCGTCCGGAGGATGCTTTCACGGTGGCTTTCGCTTCCTGGCCAGAGACGATGGTCGCTAATGGGAAGTTAATTAGCTCCCGGTGAGCTGTTGGCGGTTCATTTTGGGACAAACCTCTCTCAACCCGTTTCACACTCATGTGCGCTGTCAGAAGAATCGGATGAACCGAGCTTGGATATATTTTAATCTACTGCATCTATTCACTTCTTCCTAAAGCGGGAGTAATTACTGGCTCGTATCTTACACGCCAGCCAACAGGACCTTAATTACTCAGCTACACCATATGGGGCGGGCGATACTACTCCACAATCCATCTTCGTGCTGCAACGTGCAACCCGCTACGAAGGCAAACAATCAGAAGAAGGATGAAAAAATGTCTCTACAGCATGCTTTGCATGCCTTCCACTAAACAATCGGTCGACTGTCGACGATGCCTGGCATTCATCGAACCGTGTGCATGATGTTTAGTATTTCTTTTCAATGACTGTAAAATGAAGCTAGATAACAATCAAATATTCACCATACCATGGCTCCCTCATGTATGTCGAACGAATTCCATTTCGATTCCCAGCTCACGTTATTTACGGCACACCTCCTTGCTCGTCCTACCCTTACCCAGTGCCCTGTCAATCAATCAAGCATAATCAATCTCGGCAATTATGTAATTTGACCGCAAGAATGTTGTAGCCGGCATGTTGGTATCACAAAGAAAAACTATTTGACAATGCTATGTTTCCTCGTATCTTTAACGTTTACAGATTATTGGTAACGATTTTGCAACATGCTTTAATGTGTGAATTTCCGCTTAAAATTGTTTAAGTTACAAGATAAATCAATAGCACTCGGAGTGATTTATGGTAACCATAGGCCTGTTGGGCATTTTGTTCAACGTCTATAAAAAGGATATATATTTAAATTTTATATTAAATGCACTACTCTTGGCATAAAAAAGCACATGCGAATGAGGAGGAATGTTTCGTTTGATCGTGGTTTTAAACGCTTTCATATCCCACACATTTAATCCCCTGTTTACTATCAAGCGGTCTGTTGGTGTTTTTGGCGTTTAATACGAATGGTATTAAAGAAAACATACTTCTTAAAAAAACAGAACTGAAACATACCACTAAACAGAGGCGGGTGAAAAAGTTAACAAAAAAAAAACTCTTTAAAAACGAAACTGCACCCGTGAGCGCATCAACACAGACCTGGCTTTTATAGAGACAACCTTCCCACCGACAGGCATATTTTCTTTGACGTAAATCGGCCCGTAAACCGTATTGTCCCACACCGGCGGGTTATTGGCCCGATCGACGACATCGATCTGCACCTCGACCGTACGTGACAGCGGCGGATATCCTTTGTCTTGGGCCATCGCTTCGAGTTTGTACGTTTCGCGCTACAAAAACGGTCGTTTGTGATTTTGGCGATATTTTTATCGTGTGTTTGATTTTTTTTTAATCCGTGGCACCGCAAACAAATCGAAAACAATAGGCGTCAGAAGAGCAAAATAACAAAACAACAAAAAACACACACACATGTGATGTGTAGGGTGAACGCGGATTATCGGATCAGGACGGTTGGGGGTGTATGTTGTGATGGTTTTTTGTTTTGTTCGATGCAATCGAACAGGATGTTTGTTATACAAAAATTGTTACGACCGGTACAAAATGCACAAAAGGAAGGGTTTAAAAATCAGCAATACACGGACGGAAAAACAAAATCATCAAAAAACAAAATGTTTGTGTGTCAGTTAACGTAAATTGTCAACGACAAATTTTGGTAATTGAATCGTGATCGGAACCGAAAAAATGGCAAAAAACAAAACGGTGTTCGAATTCGCCGAAAATGCGTTACAAAATTGTTTGTCATTGAAAACGGTGCAAGATGTATCAAGAAAGGAAAGAAAAGCACAGCAATAACATAAAAAAGGGTGGCCATATCAATAACGGTGCGACATTAGTACAACGTCGAGCGGAATGTGTGTTGAGATGTACGAAAAAGAAAATAAAAATATTAATTAAAAAACAAGTACATCGATCCCAACAAATCATGTTACCAAGTAGTTAAAATTAAAAAAAGCAGAACATGTGCACCCGCACCAAACAATCCAGAAATCAATTGTGCAATTGTAAAATGGAACACAAAGCAGCACAAAAACCCGAACGAAACAAATTGATAATACGCGGCGTGTACAAAATTACAAAAAAAAAACACGTTTGTAAAGCGCACGTAACGTAACGTTGCATTAAAAATCCACCGGACGATCGGGGTTGTGCAAATATTTTCGAAGAATTTTCGTCGTCCATCGTCGCAAAAATTTACGCCACGGCACGGTTGGTTAGTGGATGCAAAATCGAGAAAAAGAGAGAGAAAAAGAGAGGGAAAAAGAGAGCAAAAAACAAATTCGGTGATCAAAAATCGGTTCACTCCGTTGCAGCTACCGTAGTTCCGTTGCATTGCTGAGGTGTTGGTAGGGTTTTGGTATTTTGTTGGCTGTAGTGTAGTTCGGAGGGGTTGGAAATTGTCAGGTATCCTGTCTCTGCTCGATGTACTGGATGCTGAGTTTTTTTTGTTTTGTTTTCGTTTAAAACTTTCGAAAAATTCGGATTCGCCGGAAAAACGATTGCAATCGATGTTCGCGACGGCCGCAAGCGCAACAAAACGGCAAAATGTGTGATTATTTTTTCTGCTACTTGCACAAAAATCGATCCATGTTTGTAATTTTTTATTTGATAAACATCAAGGTACTACAATTAATTGAA
>JXXA01001609.1:0-20686 GCA_000956255.1 Anopheles punctulatus | reverse complement strand
TATATTCTTTAACATCTTCCGTGACATATAATTTCATGTATTTCTGTATTCGCTGCAGGTGTTTCGGTTCTGTCGTTCAAAGTGTCGACGTGCGTTTAACAAAAAGAAAAACCCACGCAAAATCCGTTGGACGAAGGCGTACCGTAAAACAAATGCTAAGGAGCTGACCGTCGACCCAAGCTTTGAGTTCGAGAAACGACGCAACGTCCCGGTGAAGTACGACCGCGAGTTGTGGAACAAAACGATTGAGGCAGTGAAGAAGATTAACGAAATCAAGCACAGACGAGAATGTCACTTTGTTATGCAACGCCTGCGGAAGGCACGGGAGCATGAGATCCATCGTGATATCGTGGATGTACAGAAGAACATATCGCTCATCCGCTCGCCTGCCATCGGTTTGAAGGAACGTCGTGCGAAGGAAGAAGCTCAAGAGTCTGCCCTACTGATGGACGTGGAGGTTGCGGAGGAGGATGAAGAAATCCAATACGTAGACGCCCGAAAGCTCGAGAAGCAGTTGGAGGAATCAGCCGGAATCGCGGATGATGAGGAAATGCTTAAGGCCTAGGCGTTCGTAGTCGCAGAGCACTGCGGATTCGTTCGATAAGGATTACAGTGTAAGGAAGATATTGTATGTTGTAAACAAAGAATTGAGCGAAAAAAAGAGATAGAAGCAGAATAAAAATACTTCGCGTGAGTTCCAAGTATTTTTGGTGGTAAAAATAGCTCAGCGAAAACCTTTACTATCGTAATAGGATTAAAATTGTCGGTTGGTCTACGTTTACCTTGTGTCTTCGACTGACTACTCCAGTAGCAAGTGAATTCTAAAAGCAATGGGTTGTCTAAAGAGACTGGTGCTTTCCACATTAGTGTTGACCGTGCTATTTTTCAGTACATTGCTTTTGTTATGGGTATGGTTGGGTTTTGAAATAATACCCAACCAAATTCGCGATCCACATGTTTTGCAGGATCATTCGTTCGACTATGTGATTGGTAAAGAACATCATCTGCGTGTTATTTAGCATCTGCATTGTGAATAACGTTCAACTACCTCTCTATTAGTCGGTGCTGGTACTGCAGGATGTGTGTTAGCCAACAAGCTATCCGAAAATCCAAATGTCACCGTTCTACTGGTAGAAGCTGGCGATACATTTGGTGCAGTTTCCATTATTCCACTCATCAGTACCGCCATGCAGGGAACTAAATACGATTGGGCTTTTCGAACGATTCCTCAGAAATATTCTTCACACGGCTTAGAAAATAATGTAAGTAAACGAGCAGAAACGTATCGTCGAAGGTGAATTATTAGCTTAAAGTATTTATTTTCAACGTCCTGTTTTTTTTAATCGTCATTTTTGCACCATATATAAATGAGGTCCTAAGTTAGTGATAATCTCACATATTTCTTTCCTGATCGATTTACTTTCCGGAATGAGCAGCAGCAACTGTTACCACGTGGAAAAGGATTAGGTGGTTCGGGACAAATTAACTATATGTTACATTATACGGGCATACCGGAGGATTTTGATCGCTGGGAGAGGCTTGGAGCGAACGGTTGGAACTGGCATGGAATGAAGCCATATCTGGATCAACTGAACCCAATAGTGGAGCACGACATGGCGGAAAATGGTGCCATCACGAGGCAGTGTAACCAAGAACTTAACGGAGATGAACTGTATGAGGTAGTTTGCACTATATCAAAAAGTTTTTATAACATGATTAATAATATTTTTTTAGTCTAACCACCATTATACTTCGATGCTGGCGGAAGGTGATAAACATGATAGTATCAACTTTTGTTCTAAGAAATACATTCCAAAAAAACGAAAGACAGGATCGATGGGCTGGTTACATGTAACTGAGGTGGACAGTAAGGAGTCGCTCCTCGCAAAAGTGTTTACAGAGTCACAACTAGAACTTGGTCAAGATTACATCTTCACACCGGCTCGCTACAACATTCGAAACGGAATTCGTTGGAGTAGCTACCATGCCTATCTTCGACCTGCCTTCAATCGTCCGAATCTATCCATTCTCACGTCAACCTCCGTTGCTAAGGTACTCTTCGACGAAACGAAACGAACGAGGGCTATCGTTGTGAAGAAGATCGGATCAGATCATGAACCGGTCAATGTTAGTGTCGGTCGGGAGGTAATTCTCTGTGCTGGAGCATTGCAAACGCCACAACTTCTTAAGCTATCCGGAATCGGACCGAAGCTTGAACTGCAACGGCACGGTATTGAGCTAGTACACGACTCACCCCACGTGGGACAGAATTATTTCGACCATCTCAATTTACCATTGTTTGTGAGCATTAACACCACAGCCAGCGTGACCGTTGATAAGATGCTATCGATTAAGACAGTCATGCAGTATTTGAACTACGGACAAGGAGTACTCGCCACGACAGCCATAGCCGGAATTGGAAGGCAACGTGAAGGCCATTACGGTGTTATTCTTTTCGGAATGGGTAGTGTGGATGAGCAAGCATTACGACACGTGTCTAACATGAAGCAAGAAACGTTTCGTGCGTTTTTTCCATCGTACCAAAATGCCAGCCAAGAGGGCTTCCTTTTTCTAAGCACCTGCTACCAACCGCAAAGCCGCGGAGCGATCTTTCTGCGCGATCGCCACATCGGTAGTGAACCTTTTATCAATCCAAACTATTTGAAAGATCATGCTGACATTGAATGTATGACTAAGGCAGTCCGTTTGGCGGCCCGCGCGGTACGCACGCTGGCGTTCCGGAAAATCGGTGCTCATCTGCATTGGCCGCGTATTAATCGATGCTCGAATTTCGGTCCACCAGACGATGAACGGGAAGAGCCATCGTATCGATTCATTGAATGTATTGTTCGCACATCTGCGCTTACAGGACATCATCCAGGTGGAACGGCCGCTATGGGGGCTAATGTGGACGATGTGGTTGATAGTGAATTAAGGTAAGGAATTGACGTTTTTTTTACTGACGATATAGACATTATATTTTGAAACTATTATTTCTCTGAAAACAGGGTAAACGGAGTGAAAGGGTTACGAGTCGTTGATGCAAGTGTGTTCCCCGCACCAGTGTCCGGAACACCAAACTCCGTGGTGATTGCCGTGGCTGAGAAAGGCAGTGATTTAATAATCAGTGTTTGAATAGAAACATGTTGTAAATTAAATAAAACAAGGAAAGATGAACTAAAATCGAACCAAAAACAAAAAGAAATTGATTTCACTCTCCCCGACGGGGAATCGAACCCCGGTCTCCCGCGTGACAGGCGGGGATACTGACCACTATACTATCGAGGATTTTTGATCTCACTGTTCTAAGCTAAACATAGAATCCTAGATTGGAAAATGAAATGACTAAGTGGTCGCAGTGCACAGCAGGTTTGCTGGTTCGAGTAATATAATTATGTTATGAATAAGATAAAAATTGAACACGCTGGATGGATTGTGCATTTAAATTAATACTCGATGACCATTCGATCAAAAATAATTAAATTATACGAATAAATATGCTTCTTGCGAATTCAGGTGGTAAGGTAATGAAAAACCTATCGTTTATATACCGGTGCAAAACCAATGACATTCCTAGTTAAATATTATACAGATATATGTTTGATAATTAGATTCCAATATCTAAATAAATTATTTAGATTTAATAAAACAACGACAAGAAACAAAATCACAATAAAAGTGTCAGTCAGTGAAGCTGGCCACTGGTAGTATGGCCATTAATTTTTTTCAACATATTAAAATAACAATATATTTGTTACTATTACTTTAACAAGATAAATTTAGCGTTCTTGAAGTTTTTAATGTTCCCGATTTTGAGATAATAATAAATGGGCGGTCTTTTCATCCCTAACCAATTTTTTTATGCTATTTTTCTTTCCGAAAAGGGTTTCTTTCAAAAATGCAGCACACATATTTGATTATAATAAATACGTGAATACTTATTTACCATCACATTTAATTTAATTTCGACCGATAGTGGAAAGTTAGATCAGATGTTTGTTTCCAAATGAAATGCCTCACTGTACGAAGATCCATATTTGGATCACATAGCTGGAGTAAAGATTAAAGATAAAAAATAAGTAGAATATCGAAGCTAGCGAAATACTGTTTTCTTACCACTTCGTTGCATAACAACTCTATTCTTTCTTCGGCAGGTACTTGACTGCCTTCGGAGTTACCATCACTCTGGCTGTTATTTTGCGAAGAGCTTGAGTTCCCAGTACTTCCGGCCGTTGGCATATCAGATCCCAGAACTTTCTCTAAAACATGTTCGCAAACTTTTCGACACTGAATGAACTCATTTGCTATCAACCGTTCCTGTATAAAAGGAAAACAAGAATGCAGTTATATATCTAAAAAATGCATCCTCAAACGGAAGGCTACAAAACAAAAGGATATAAAAATAGATATAAAAACTCACCTTTTTGTTGCGATCTTGTTTCAACATTGAGGGATGTGCTAGCAAGTAGAATGGAAGCTTGATGAATTTTGGTAGTGTTCTATCGATAACTACGTTTGTTACCCAAGACGGAACAGTATCATTTAGCAAAGAACTTTCTGTCTCTCCGGCAGCATCTTTTACAAGCAATCGACACATATTTCTTCCGCCTACTTCACTGAATATAATAGGTGTATGCTTTGGGACACTAAAATATTCGTTTCCCCGAATGTCCCCATCGCATCCGTTTTCCATTTCTAGAGTTCCGCCTTGTATGTGATGGTGTATAGAAGCAGGTCTCCAATGTTCAAGTAACGCCTGTAGTAGTAAACTACCATAATTCACTTTCGGATCGGACCCAGGCTCAGCATGTTCCGTTAGTCCTGCTTCTGCCGATACCCATGCAGCAAAGCAGTCAATCTCATCTTGTCCTAATACTATCATCGGCATCTACAAAAATTAATACATTTGATGGGTAAGTTTAACTCAGGATCTCAGGTGCCTAGATACCAGAAAAAGAAGAAAAAGGTACTTACTCCAGTTTTTAAATCAACCATGAACCAGTTAGGAACATAAATTCGTTGACTTCGTTTTTTAATTTCCTCCTCAAAGTCAACTAATCCTAGATCTTCTACCTTTTTTACTTTTAACACATCATAGATTGCAACATTTCCCTCGGAATCTTTCGTAAGCATGAATCGCTTATCGTTCAAAACATGGTATCTTTTGATGGCGGCGCCTCCTTTAATACAGGCGGCTTCGTATCCTTTTCCTAGGTTCATCGAAGTGGATGCAGTTACCCCTGCAGAATTCCTTACATTAGTTGTTGGTGTATTAGCAGTAGATATATTTGGATTGTCTCCACTACTGCTGTTAATACTGCTGCAACTATTAGAATAGCTATAGTTGCAAAGCTTATCTGTTTTATGAAGCTTCCAGCAACGAATGTCAGAATTCCACGTAGTTGCCCATACACCTGTTTGATCTATATTATAACACATACTTAAAACTGGTGCTTGCTCTTCACATATTAATACACTATTAATTGGGTTGCGCAACTCTGTCATTATTATCTTTCGATCCCGACTTCCTGAAATAACATGGGAAAATCCTTCGGTCATTAGTAAACACCAAACGCCTTCGGAATGTACGCTAATTGTCTGAATGCAACGCTGCTGTCCAATGCTCCAAAGTTTGATTTTGCCGTCTGAACTACCAGATACCACCTGAGTGCCGTCTTCAGATACGATCAACGCTTTTACATTTTCTGTATGTCCTTTGAGTTTAGCTATCTTATTGCACGTTCGCGGATCCCAAATGCGTAGCGTATTTTCTGTCGATCCGCTAACAATTATTGTTCCAGACGGGTTCATTGCTAAACTGTATATTGAGTCTTTAGATCCCGATATACTAGATGCTATAATAGATAATATAATTAGTGATGTAATGTAAAAAATGTGTAACCTCATGATAATGTCTTACTTGTTACTGTGTTATTTGATGCGGTTAATGCTGTAAGAGTGTTTACATCCCATAGAAATATAGCTTTATCCAACCCAGCACTAGCAACTTGCTCACGATCTTTTGCATAAGCAAGGGCTTGAACGTAATCTCTATGAGTACGCAAAGTAGACATGCAAAATCCTTTGTGCGCGTTCCAAACCTTAACTGTTGTGTCACAACTTGCGCTAATCACTACGAGATCAAAATATGTGGTGTCATTAGAAAAATCACAGCAAAACATAGTTTCCAAACTCACAGTTTCGACCGCCGCAGCACAAAACTATGTCGTTAACCCAATCGTTGTGGTGTTCCATGCTTTGAATGTACGGCTCATGTGATGATGTCTGAGTAGAATTCCACAATCGAATAATAGCATCTCTGCCAGCGGAGTAAAGCCGACCATTGATTGTATCGAGCTGTAGTGCATTTACTCCATTTCGGTGGCGTTTTTCCTCCGCTTCTCTTATGACGAAAGAAACTTGCATTTTCTTTCGTCCTCCTTGGTTGTTCTTGTGTGTCAACATTTTCACTCCGGAGTAGCACAATACTGGAAAAGCTTTATTAATTGCGAATGATTATTACTGAAACAACACCAGAAGCAATATAGATTTCCGCTGTAAACTAATGATACTTCGTAAGAGGATACACCTACAAAAGCACGCATCTACTTTCTACCACATTAAACAGAACATTCTTTGGTTTTGGCGAAGAAAATAAAACTTGATACAAATAGCACATACGTTATTTACTAATGGGTAGAATGTTTATTGTTTGTAAAGATGAAACACCTTCTAATTTTTACCAATTAATAATGACAGTCCAACAAAATAAACACTTCCCAACAAACTGCAGATTTATGTTTTCTTTCTACTTTTCTCATCAAGAACAAATCTTTTGCAAACCCTCACCACAGAGGTATAAACTTATTGTTTGACACAGCACGTTCGGTGCTCGCTGTCAAATGGGGACAATAAACGGGCTGTTGGTGTGGAAAGTTTGTTTTGTCTGTTGATTTGCAAACGCTGCTCAAGTGTCCGTGAGTGTTTTCGGTAATTATTAATGAATAATATATTTTTGAGTGTGAATATTAACCAATTCCGGAACAGTAATCGGGAAGAATTAGTTTAGCGAGCCGTTTTGATTACTCTAGACAGTACATAATAACAAACACGAGCTTATCTGACCGAGTATGACGTCAGTTCTAAAAATACAACAATTTCGACATCTAGCGGATGGCATGCTATACATTGCCGCTGCTGGTACTGGATGGATAGTTTTATTCAACTTTTTAGCATAAGGAACTTTGTACGGCATAGACGACAGATGGCAGTGAATCAGAAACAGAGGATTTATGTTGTGAGATGATAACTTATGTGTAATTTTGTTGTTTATGGTGGTAGGGATAGTTCGTAAAATACCTAACATTTAACAGTGTTCCTAGTGAGAATAGAAAATTGTTGATCCGGTGGGATATTGAGTAGTAGTAAGATTTGCTTCATCAACAACCGTTACCGTGGTCACGCTTTACATGTCCTCCGCGACGTCGTTCGAGCTTGCAGTACGCATCGATTTGGCCCAGTTTTTTGGAAATTTATATCGATTTTTTCGATGGTGTCATTGCTACTTCAACTCAAACCACCACCACCGTCGATACAAGGTTATAAAGCTATGCACAGTTGTTTGAAAAGTATGTACCTTCTCAAAGTATTCATGCAATAATTCATGTTAAAATTGATACGAGATTGCATTCCGAATGCGTACTGTGATTTATAAGTATATTATAACAAACGAGGTGATAAAATAAACTAAATCAATTTTAGAGAACTCTCTCTGGTTCGGGAACTCATGCGTTTACGTGACAGTACCAAAGATACCAATAATACCATCTGGACCGCCATCCCTTGGTGAGGACATTCTGTTTGGCTATTGGGGTTTGGGTCGCATAAAAAAGTTTATTAGCTTAGCTTAGACGATGCAGACATGACTGTGTAGGTTGTTACGCCAGCAAAGAACTATTCGTAGCTAGTCATGTTGTGCTTAAACAGATGAGAAAGGTACGTTGGTGACCTTCATCTATAGAGTTTGTGTTTCAAAACATATTTCATGCAAATCGTTGTATTTATTGCGATATCGAAGTGGCGCGCAAAACGAATCATAAAGATAATACGCATAACAACAATGGATCCGGTGTCGGAGCGCGTACGCGCTTGAGAGTCAGACGATAATCTCGCAATGATCTAATGTTCGAACGATGACGCGGTCTCTGACGAAGCATTCCCGAAGCGGTGCTGATGAATCGTGACAGTGTGACTCGAGGAGTCGATTATTTTTGTCTCGTTCCAGTCGTACCGTTCAAAACATCAAGCAACGATTGTGAACCGTTACGCTACGATACGGGCATGAATCACTTTCATTCCGTGAGCTATGGGATTAATAACGTCTTCATTATGTTGTATCTTACGAAGCGAAAGACTTTTGATTGCGTTTATACTATTTTTAAAATAAAAGTAGCCTACGCTCGTCCACTCCTGGTGCGGGTAGTACCTGCATGTGTTGTCATTCCTCTTTGTATTACATTATTTGCGAGAATATAAGAGAGAAAAAACCATGAACCATGGTTTGTACCATGATTCGTACATTCTCTCACGTACGCTTGTAGGAGTCGTTTTGACGACCTGCAGTGATCACTTCCGGCTATGGAGCATTATTTACGAAAGTGGTTGCCACTCCATTACAGTCAAAGGCTAAGTGAATATAGCTGACGCTGCGCAGCGTAGATGATCTTAAGATGAATTGACTAATCGAGTTTTTGCTTGTGACATGTCATTGTAACTGTTTATTTCTGTATCTCTATCATATCTTGCTTTCCATTGCAGCTATCACTGCGGTTATGATGCGCCCCAGCACGTTGGATATAAAAACAAACTTCCACGAAGGATGCTACACTTTTATGAGGTGAGAATTTAATCTTATATATTAGACCGTTTACTTGTACTTTAAAAAGTAAGAGTATTAACGATTGTGCAGGAATAATTTATGTTCATTAATCTGGTGTGATAACAATGTTTTACCCTGTGCCTGTTCAACCCGTTTGTTGTGTATATGTTCTTTCCACCTACTCACATACACTGTATGTACATGTAATCATTCTTAAAAAAGATAACAGGTGCTGTATTTACCATTTATTTATGACGTAGGTTGCTAAAAGCGCACATTTTTTATTCTTTAGGGACACTTACAAATGCTGGAAAGCGCGTACAGAATCGGGCGAAAATTCTTATATGAAGGATTTATTTGCCGATCTACAGCAATCTCTGTCGAAGAAGCAAGGTAAGTTTTGTATACTTAAGTTCACAATAATAGCCCGAAACGTTAGCAGTTTATTCAGGAAATTTAAACTTCCTTCCTGGGAATATGTGATGGTTACCTTAATCAAATAAGGTCAAACTGTTCATGACAAAAAGTATAAGGAATAAGGTATATCTGTTAAGTGAGTGGTACTTCTTACTTATCAAATATTTACTGCAAACAAAACAATACTAGCACTATTATGTAAGGTTATCAAAATTATCAAAGTTCTTGTTCTCCAAAATTAATAAGAAAATAAACTATCATTTTTTTTATCAATAAACAACATGTTTATCTCGACCGTGCTCATTCGATCATCTTCTATTTATGTCTGTTGGTACAGTTGGTTGTGTGACATGCGTAATGGTTGCGTCTGCATTGTTTTTTTCTTTTTGCATAAATTTTCCCCTGACATATTCCTTAATTTCTCTCGTAATCAAAATATAAGTAAATTTATTTTACAATTTTTATCTGTTGTAAATTACCGATATAGTGCGCGATATTGTGTTCACAATGAAGAACGTCACACGAGCTCCCGCCATGACAATACCGCTTTCAAGCAACCTTCAACCGACTATCACATCACTAGCACCATCAACATCACAGACACAAAACCAGAATGAGCCGCAGTCTTCAACAAATGAACCACATTGCTATCGTCAACAAAAATCAGCAAGGCCACATCTTCGGGAACAGCTAACGTTCGGAGAATTTACGGCGATAGCATCCTGTACGAAATGTTTTGGGTAGTTGATCTCCTTTTTTAAATCAATGGATAACGTTCCAATTACGTTGAAGAATGTGCTTTCACTAAAAACATTTTTTTGTTTCCAAATCATCGAAATCGACGAATTATAAATTTCAGTCGACAATCGTCGTTCCATGCGATGCGGGCGCGCAACGATGAAGAACTGGGTAGCATTTTGGAGAGCCAAACCCAACATACCAAGGAGGCTTCAGCAAGTCCGGAAGTGTTTCTTGGTGGTTCGTGTAATCCTACGACATGGCGTGCGGATGTCGCAATACCAGCGCTTGATAGGCTAGGTATTTCCTTCTACAATCCTGTAAGTTAATCATAGTTTACTTTATTGAAGTAAGAATGTATAACAGGTTTCTCTTATTGTTTATAGCAAGTATCCCACTGGACACCAGATCTGATCGAACTAGAACATCGTGCTAAGGAGAAGGCAAAGGTATTATTTTTTGTTCTCGACTCACAGACCCGTTCCACTGCAGGAGCGATTGAGGTGGCACATATCGCAGGACAAAACTCGAAATATTTATTGCTCGTGCTACTACCGTACTCCAGCAGACAGAAAATTCTCAATGAAACCCTGTCGGAAGAGTAAGTTGTTTAGTTAACGATAAAGTGAACTTGTAATGCTAGAGGAACTATTGTTATCTTCCTAGTGAGTATATGGATCTCATGAGTAATCAATTGATACTAAGGCAACTGGTTCTGCGTCGCGGACTACCCGTCCTGGACAGCATACCTAAGGCTCTCGAGCAAATTAAAGAAGTACTTCTTGGCAACTGTTATCCACAACCACCAGTGAATCTTGCATCACGACTAATGTAGGTATGAGCTCTTCCATGTGTATCGTTTTTCCAAATGTGTTATTTCTTTGTTTTAGTTCGCTGCGGCGTACGTTTGAGCGTATTGCAGAGGATGTCACAGAAACAGCACATATTAACCTTGAGCAGTGCCAGCGGGCGCTGTGCTGTTTAGGGTATCCAGAAAACGTCAGTACGACGGGCAACATTCAAAACATTCTACTCTGTTATGAAGAGGTGACGGGGCGTGACGTGAAAACGCCCCTCATTAGACGGGGTGACTTTGGACATATACTTATCCACTTTGAGGATTTTTGTATAGTGGACGCCTGTGTCTCAATCCTAATGCTCGATTTTTATGAGCATAACTGCACATCCCCGATTAAGGGCACGAATCTTCAGCAACCTCCAGTGTATTTAACGGATTTGCAAGGTACGTAAAGAAAGTATTTTTTTGTTGTGTTAGTAACAGGAAGTTTATTTTGAATGTCAAAGAAGCATTATACAAAAAAGTCACACACACGTTGTCGTTGCTAATACAATACAAGTTGACCTGTATTATCTCTACTTTCTTGTCTTGTTATCTTTTTATCAGCTTGGAACCATACGAATCCGGAATTATCTCCTTTCGAAAACGGCTCCCTTAAAAGTTCACGGGCATTTATCTTGCCAAAAAATGGTGAAGAAGCCAATATTACTTTCAACGGTATCACCGATGCGAGTGCAGCAGGTCCATATGTAGGAGACCGCAGTGATAATACACTTTGTGGTGCTATCGATATCGAACCAGAAGATGGCCCTAAACTTTCGCCCCTCTTCGCTTACTCTCCTCTATCGGTGGTGATCGATGAACCACGTGCATTTACTTTCGATGGCGATCCATTCGACAGCAACGACGAACCGTTGCTTGGTCGCATCGAACCCCGGGACGTATATCTTGGAGGCAGTTGCTGGATGAAGACAAGTTGGCGACAACGCTGGGCTTTCCCAATGCTGAAGCGCCATAAACTAAGCTATTACGTATCGGCACTGCATGAAGGTTTTTGTTGCCGCCGAATGGATGCGGCAGCGTGCGATGGCAGCGTAGGACAGCAGCTGCTGGATCCACAGGGAACCTTGCGTTACGATGCCGCTATGCTTGACGCATGTCGTATCATCATTTTTGCTATTACAAATGAAACACGATCTTTAGCTCCCATGACAATGGCCGCGCACTACATAGGTCTAGGATACAACGTTGTTCTGTGCGTGCAAATGCTTTCCTTGAACGAAACTTCACCTAACGGCCATAAACCAACAGTAAGTATGTAAATGCCATGCCATGCTATACAGTTTCACAATGTATTTTTTTTGCAGCTATCCTCCTCCGCTATTAAAGACTACAACCGCGGGCGGGCGTACTTGATTGATCTGGCGAAACGGCACGGCATTCCAGTGTACGAGGGGTTGGAGGAAACATTCGACAACGTTATCAATCGATTAAGAAACTGTTCTGTAAGATACTCAACTTAGGTAATTATTGTATCCCTGTCATCCACTACAAAAACACCCGCTTTCATTGTGATTTGGAGTTTATTTTACTGCTCCTTTTTTAACAAACAAAACAAACGAGAAAAGTAAAATGCATTCGGACCGTACACCATGAACCACATAGCAGCCACTCCGCTCAAATGTAAGAAAATAACAAAAAATAGCAATCTGTAAGCACTAAAACTTTCAACTCTACATGCAGGTTTCACTCGAAACTGTGTATATGATATTTAGACGAAAGAAATCAGGCGTCGCTCCATGATACGTTTACAGCGTCCCTTCCAAAAATACCTTTAGCTCGTCGAGGTTCTTGAATGTCACTGATTCGAATGCACATGGTGGGCGAACCGAATTCTGAACATTCGTTTGACATAAGGTAAGGTTTCGTTGCATTTCTATTTTGTCAGCGTTTAAAAACAATTCGGTTTCTCAATGACTAGACCATGGTAGTAACGGCAGAGGTCATCAAGAACATAGCAAGCTTCGCTGACCCTGATTGGGGATGGTCATGGCATCAGATGCTGGGTTTGGCACTCGTGCACGTGTTAACACAGAGAATCAGCTGGGTCTAATCTAATCATTGATTTTACAGTTCCGACGGTTTAGTTTTGATGAATGGTCTGTGAAATAGACCTACGTTGAACTGTTTAATCAATCAATTCAGATATGATCAAACTATAATTGAATGATTTCTAATGGCATAAGACATACTTTGCTGAATCAATCTACGGAAAACATGTGTACACATTTTGGCGTTCTATCCCTACTCCCATCTCATGGCACTATTTTTAAAGTATACGTTATTGTCGGGTCTGGTCTAGAAGCGTCTAAAAATAGTTCGCTAGGGAAAAGTTCATGAAAATGGCTTTGCACCAGGCCCGTTAGTGACGATCATACCCAGACACCAGACACTGTGCTGCGCTGTCGTTCCTAGTTAAGCACCGCGTTCCGTCCACACGGTATTACGATCCAATCAGACCCTCACTGAAAATCGATAAAAATTCGTTAACCTGTTGGTCTCGAAAATTTCTGCTAATGTAATTTGTAATTTATTTGTAATGCGTTGGTGCATTAAAGCATAAGATACGAAACGAACAGTGAAATTGTAGTTTTGGAAATAGTGATTATTCATTTTCCAGATACTACGATACGAGTAAATACGGTACTTCGACCTCATTTGCAAAGGGCAAAGTATCTTACGCGTCTCAGCTTGCCGATCTGCGTTTATCCGATTTCGTAGTTTGCAGTGTGGAGGCAAAAACAACGTTCATCTGACGCGGTGGAAGGTGAATTTGGTGGTGTCGTGAAGTGGTACTGTTACGGATTATGCATTTCATTAATGGTCCCGGAGGATGTTAGGTGTGAAGTAAATGCATTATCCGCCTTTGTCGAACCAAAAGCAACGAGCTGCTATTAACTAAAGTATTATTGCGGAACAAATTTGGCAACAATTATAAGTGGATTTATAAAATTTACAGTGCATTGTGTAAACGCAAACACAATTGAGTTTTGATTTGATTGATTTGTTAGTGGTAATATTCGAACGAAACAACAGTTCTGCTCAACGTACGCATTACGGAGCAGCGCCTGGGAAAATAACGAAAACGTCGGGTGAGAAGTTTCCCGAATTAAACTACGATAGCTATGGGAAGTAATTGCTGCAAGGGAGAAGCCGGTGCTCAGGTGTACAAAGGCAATGGAACGGAAATATCTATTGGACCCCGACGAAAAAGAAGGTTAGTGTGATTTCGTTTATCGCCTTTGTGACGAATTATCAATGAAACGGAAAGGGTGTAAAAGTGTGATTAGGAAATCATTTTGATGACCTATGGCTGTACTAGCTGCTTGTTTGATGTTCTGCTGCAGATCTGAAGTCTCGGACGGAGCTATGTTTCGTGAACGATTATAAATAGCAGAACGACCAGTTGGTTGTGGTGACCTGGCTGTAGTGTTGCGATCATCTGCGATGAAATGTACCATGGCGTTGTATCGCTGCAATAGTCGAAAACAGTCACAATATAAACAGTTTGACCTTCGTGCATACCAGACATTGGCAGGATGACACAATCGAACGTAGCGAAAGCAAACAGCAAAGTTTTTTTTTATTTGAAAAGTTATAATGTTGCTACAATGCACGTGCTTGATGCAAAATACAAGGGTTTCATTCATCGATCACCGATATTTTCGTGCATATGCAAACAACCATCTATATAACATATAGATGGACTTTCTCTAAGCCAGAGCATAATTATGTGATGCTCTGTTTTTGTTTCAACCTTTCCGAGCGCTTCAAATGGAGCGTCTTTTAGCGGCAAGGTTAACGATCAAGTACTTCATACACCACCCACACGAGCGCATTGCTTAATCCACACGTTCTAGTTCGTCACCGACATGAATATGTCGAGAAATATTTTCGACACTCAGCTGGCTGATCAAGTTCACTGTTACGTTTAACGCGTCATCAGTATGCGATTGTAAATATAGCATTATCGCTCAGCACACTCCCATCAGGGGCGACACATGATGTGTTTGGGATGGATAATGATCGCGGAACAAATTCGATGGAACATCTGCGTCACGCATAATGTCTACAGGCCGTCGCCGGAAATTTGACGGTGCGAACTGTGCACTCCGATTGTGAAACGTTTCCTATAGTCAGTTAATTAAGTGTGTTTTAGTCCTTAAATCGGGCTAACCACATGATTTGGTCCAAGAGATTATTTTGTCACATTTTACAAGCATGGCACAGTATTGGGGTGCAATCATTTTGGTGTGTTGTCTTGAACCTATTACATAATGATGATGTCTTGTTTTTAATTTCTTTTACTACCAGTGCTCAAAGAGAATCTATCTAATACTCCTAATCAACCTAATCTGCTTGTTTTTTCAGTCCGGTCTACACGGAAATGATGCGTGAGGAAACATTCCAAGGTAAGATCACTAATTACGAGTACTAGTTACCTTCAGGGTATTTACCACACAATTTTCAGTCATGCAAGGAAATGCTTTTCATCTCTTTACAGTGGATGAGACGCCACATATCGGAGCGCCATTTTTCCTCAGAAAGCTTTGTGACTATACAATATTAGTGGGAACAAAGGCAATCCTTTCTGTGCATGTTTCAAACACCAAGGATGTTAAGGTAGGGTGAAATGTCAATTCTTTTTTTATTCTATGTATTTAATTTTTTTGTTTGTTCCATCAGGTAACGTGGTTTAAAGATGGTATTCCACTTGCTGAATCCGAACGATATGTTTGTTCGAATAAAGGACAGTTGCATTCTCTCGAGATAATTACTGTTCTACCCGAAGATAGTGTCAAATGGACTTGTCAGGCTGAGAATTTGCTTGGAAAATGTGATTGTAGTGGACAACTTACAGTACGAGGTACGTAGATCCATAGTAATAGAATATATCCGACATTATTTAAAGTTAAAAATTGGAATTGGACTTTTTGCAAAATTGGACAATCAATCTCAAAATTATCAATCTTGTTCTTGTCTTGTAATAAGGTGAAACACTAGGTGACGCAAAACAAAAAGGAAAACAAATAAAGCTAATATTTTGCATATATTGTTTAGTTCCAGAAACCTACAAAGCTCCAGAATTTGTCGACGAACTTCGGGCAATTCTAACCAGTCAGGGAACGATCTCGCTTGAGTGTAAGGTAATCGGTTATCCGACGCCAGAACTTCGTTGGTATAAGGATTCGAACGAAATTAAAGCGGGTGACATGTTTGGGCTCACCATTAACGGGGGAGATTTAGCATCACTTGGTGTATACACCTGCGTTGCCACAAACTGTGTCGGAAACAGTAGTTCTAGCTCGAAAGTTCGAGTACAAGAGCAAGATACAACGGCGAAAGAAAAGACGATTAATAAGTATGTTCTCCTGGATAAATTCATTTCTTTATGTCTGTTTTACCTGATGGAACTTCTTAAATTTCAGAATTTCACCGGTTTTTATCGAAGAGCTTGAGAAGATCAAGGGCAAAATTGGTGACCGTCTGGAACTACGTTGTAAAAGTATGGAACATATATTATGTAGTATTTAGTACTGTTACTACAAGCAATGGGGCGGTTCGTTTGGCTCCGATAGGACGAGTATTCTATCGTATATCATACGATAGGACCAGTACCATCATCCCATTAGGACTGTCACCTTTAGCCATGAGTGACTAACCAGCTATGGTTATATGAAATAGTTTAGTTAGTAAGCTGATAATAAGCCAGGCAAAGATTAGATCGTTACGATAAAGAGGGAGAGGAAATAGAAACGACCTGCCTGGCTTATTAGCAGGTTATTAACTAGATAATTTTACACCACCATAGCTGGTTAGTAGCACTTTGGTATCGTCACGCCACTTACTTAGTTACAAATACTATTTAGATTACAATGTTTCTTCTTTTATTCTCCTAGTTAATCTATCTGCGACACCGGTGAATGTTCGGTGGTACAATCAGAGCGGTCTCATTGAAGCGAACGAAAAGTATTCCACATTCGATGATGGACTGGGAACCTTCCTGCTCGAAATCAACGAAGCAGAGTTATGCGATACTGGTGAATGGAAGTGTGTCATTACCTGCAAAGATGGTTTAATTGGAATTACGACGAATGTGGTGGATCTCGAAGGTAATTTTCATCGTTTAAAATGCGGTTGTTTTTCATCTAACATTTTGTTTTTTTTTTGCTTCAGTTCCTAGAAATTATCGTATTCCTCGGTTTATGGAGGGTTTGAAAGCAGTTTTAACAGATGAAGGACTAGTGTCGTTCGAATGCAAGGTGATAGGCTTTCCGACGCCTACACTGCGTTGGTACAAAGATGGCAGGGAACTAAAACCAGGAGATGTGTATCATTTGACCGGCGTTAATTCGCTCGGATCGTACTGCTGTGTAGCTAGAAACAGTCTTGGCGAAGCGTCAAGTACTACTTTCCTCTCGGTAAACGACATAAAAGCTCAGTTGAACGAAGAAGAATGGTTGAATTTGATGCAGATTAATCAAGCACCTACATTTAAGTCTGGCCTGATCAGTCGAGATGTTAGTATTGCTGAACCATTTAAACTAACGGTCGTTATAAGCTCGGTAACGAAACCAACGGTCAACTGGTACAAAGATGATCTCGTAGTGGAAGGATCCGACAATTATAAACTGTCTTCTGATGAGAATACATATACATACAACATCGACGTGGTTGTAGCTCAGCTCGATGATCAGGGTGAATGGAAATGTGTAGCGTCAAACGAATTCGGCCAAGCTGGTACGTCATGTTTTGTTAAATTGATCATACCGAAGCACTACCGTAAACCAAAATTCTTGGAAAATTTGAAAGCGGTAATGTTGCGAGATGGTACGGTGAATCTTGAGTGCAAAGTCATCGGTGTACCACAGCCGGTTCTCAAATGGTATAAAGACGGTACGGAATTGAAGCCTGGTGATATTCATCGCATTATCACCGGGCAAGATGGTAAATGTTGCCTCGGTACGTACACTTGTGAGGCGGTTAATTGCATGGGGACTGTTAGTAGCACTGCTTCACTTCACGGATACGACGGTATAGCTGACGAAGGGCCACTGCCTGAAGGAGTGACACAGCTTGTAAAAGATGCATCCTTATCAACGATACACGAAGAACGAACATCGCAAATATTTGATACGGCTGCGTCGTATGAGAGCGCGGCAAGTAATGGACGGGGAGAGATATCGTTTACGTTTGATGGAAAAGAGGTGTCAGTTTCACTATACGAAACTCCAGAGCTAACGAATGACGAAGCATTGCAGATTGTGCAAATGTTTGCTGACCAATTGCATCAAAACATTAATGAAAACGAAAACGTTACCAGCCTGCCTTCGTTGCGGTTTGTAAAGGAAACATCTACTTCTGGACAATTGGTAATGGAAGCACTGGTAATAGATGTGCCAGTTGAGGAGGATAATAATGTATTCGAGGATGATCGACGAACAGATTTTGATATCGATGAAATGCACGATGAAAACACATTCACTTTTGAAAGCGGCATTGCTTCATCAAAGATAAGAACACATCGTCAAAGTAGCAATGACCAGGACGATTTCCGCAGCATGACATCGTCGGACCATTCAGACTTAGAGCAAGACGTTATGATGAGTATTCTGAGTCGAGATAGTTTACCTGTGCTAACCAGCCCAGTCAAAACTGCGGATGCTGCTATAGGTGATGATACTAGTGCGCGAATATTGTCGCTGATAGAAACAGTAATTTTCCATCTTGCATCAATCCGTGAAGAAGTAAGGAACCAAACAGACGTTGCCATCACAACAAACTTCATGGAAAGAAGTGAAAAAATTTTAGCAGACATCCTATATCCAGTTCAGCAGCTGCACAAGAACTTGACCGGTAATCTAGGGTTGGAAAACTTGCTGACTCCGTTGGAAAATTTGGCGCGAGGATTGAGTGTGGTGGAGAAATGTGTACAAATTGGTGGCTTCAGTCGAACATTTGTCTACAGAACAAGCGTTTGCATTGTAGAGGGCTGTGGTAAGCAGATGTTAAACTGTCTTACGGATTTGCGTTTCCTCGTCAGCCAGCAAGTTGAGGCTGATTTCGTCACACAACAAAAGATCTACATGGCGTTGCTGGAAATACAGACAAGTATTGAATCTGCATTAGAAAGCATTCAATCGCAGCGTATTTTGCAGGAAGCCGACTCGGTTGCAGCCTTGCAAGACTTGACTGGCATTGTGACAAATCGTTCTATTTTTGAAGATATTGATTTCATTCTAAAATCCGACGAGCCGATCGGCCAACTACAGATAAAGAATTTACAAATTACGGTACTTGAGTTTGAAAAGTCCCTTGCTACCATACTTACGATCGTATCACAGTCAAACAACTGCAATGTGCGCTCAGAAATTGCCAGATTTGGTTTGACAGAGGTGTTGCTGGAGCTGAGGAATAAGACGGACGTACTAACGATACAAAGCATCGAACAACGTCAGCAAAGCGTAGTGGAAGAGATGAAAACGGCGATTGTTGAATTACATAGCTTAGTTGAGATAATAGAAACAAATGAATCTTATGCTGAAGTGATTAATTGTCTCAATGAAATGTTTGTGCCGTTGGAGAAAATCAAGTCTGCTTTGTTGAAATTAACGCACGAATTACACAATGCGGCAGAAAAAGATTACAATAGTAATCAAGCCCTTGAGCAACAGATCGAAGAGTTCTATGAGCTCATTGTTCATCTTAAGGAGGAAATTCAACGAACGAGTAAGGATTATACCCACAATCAAGACATCTTTATACTGCTGGAAGATTGTCTTAATCGCCTTTTCGGTATCCATACTGCGGATTCTATAGACGACGAAGAATGTGCACGGATGGAAATTGTTCTCATACAGCTTTTAATGAATCATCTCACAAAGATTGAATTAGCCTTGCAGGAGAAAACTGAACAAAATATGCTGTCTAACCTATCAACGGCTTTCCTGAACGTACATGATAATTTACAACATTTTAGTTATATGCGCTCAAACAATAAGTACGAAAAAATTCGACAAGATATACTCCACCACGCAAGAAAAATGTTTTTTTTCCTTATCGAAAAAGAGACTTCAGTTATCTTGGTTGAGGAGCGTCGCAAGGCTATCTGTGAGATAGTTCTGTTTTCAATTCAAAGCGATGCGATCAGAATGAAGGATGTATTCAAAGAATGGTTCTCAGGAAAGTTTGAAGCCTGTGATACTAAAAATATACTCAAAAGTTTGGAAAATCTCGAAGAATACACAGCGTCATGTTTGAAAAATCATGAGCAATGCATTATTTCGAATAATGAACTCGATTTCAATTCATTAATTAAACTAACCTTACAAATGAATCAATCTAGCGAAACTTTGGAGGAACAAAAACTGAAGAATGCTTTTGACACAAATAATATTGTAAGATCCTTAGAAAAGTTGAGTAGTGCTGCTTATAATGTTCATCAAATTAATCAAACCGATTGTTCTCGATTTTCGATTTTGTGTCGCAACGTTCATGAAAATTTGAACGAAGTGATTGAGCAACAGAAAAAATATTACGCACAAAATTTCGAGGTTCTTATCGAAAATTTAAAGATAAATCTCTCTTTAATAATGAACTCTGCACAGAATTACTCTTCATCAATTCTTCTACAGGCATCAATAAGTGCGCTTGAGAGTACCATCAATGAGCTTGTAGGTCAACCGATGAAGATGGAGAGCATTGAGCTGGTGAATGCTATCGCATTACCAATTGCGAAGGTGACAGATACTTTGAAGAATATTGATCTGCAATCGGCGCATGTAGAACCGACG
>JXXA01001604.1:0-18221 GCA_000956255.1 Anopheles punctulatus | reverse complement strand
TGGTGGGAGGGAGAGTGGTGTTGCCTCAGTACAGCCGTGGCGGAGGATGCCAGTTCTTTCGTTGATTGTTTTGGTTTCGTGTTGGATGCACAGGTGCACAGTGCGAGAAGGAATAAAATTGCATCGGCAAGTGTCTGCTGCCCTTAACGCTGCAATTTCGAGTCTCACGAGAAGATGCGCACTCGACTCGCTGTCGTCGTGCTGTGGTAATCGCTCATCAAGCCCGCCAGCACGAGGGAGGTCTTAAGCGTGATGAAGCAAAATGAATATAAATGAAGGAAAATGGAGAAGTGGTGAATGTGATGCCAAAAAAAAAACAGCCCCAACATCCAACGATTTCTCTCCCCACACTTTGTCGCATTCAATTGTTCAGCTCACCGTCGCTGTAAGTACGAACGATAAGCCATTTATTTTATTATTCACAGGCCTGGAAGTCCTTGCGCGATCGGGGGGTTTTTAAAGTCCTCATCTTTCGTTTACGTACACCATGCAAAACATGCATAATCCAGATTAATTAATCGATTGTAAATTCCCACCATCGGGAGGAGGAGCCAAATGAATATAATTGAAGAAACCAGCCAGCCAGGGGAGAGCAGCGAGAACGAAATTCGAGCTGAAATGTGCCTGCGGTTACACACATACACACGTACGCTTGATGGAGGTAAAATTCGGTTTGCGATTCGGCTGAAATGCAATCAATTCATTTGCTGACATCAATTTGCCATCGATCGTGTTCGCTGATAGGGGGTTTGGTATCGGAATGGATGCCCCCGGGTGATGAATGGTAATACCGTGGAGAGTTTTTAATTGATATGCTGCTTCGTAAAATAGTGTAAATTTTCAGGAAAAACACAAAAAAATCGCTTTTTATATTAACACATCTTCCGGGTACGGAGTTTCCGGCCCGGAACGGAAGCAAACAGACGAAAGCACTAAACATGTGCACACAAACACGTCACGTCACTATCTTGCATCCATTAATGTCACCCCGTCAACCGTGCGGCTGTTGAATCCAAGCGCAGGAAGGAAATTATTTTACCGGTGCAGCAAACAGAAACAAAAACCCACATCCAAGCGTCACACAAACACACACTTGAGTTGTTTTCGCCGTTCCCTTCACGATCGGTTTTGCACTTCACACATTAAGGGAAAATCTCAGCCTGCTGCTCAGCCGAAGCGACGAGGGGAATGGGCCGATTGCAGGTCTGGTAAATGGGCGCAAAACTTTGCGATCGTTATGGCGCGTGATGTCTTACGACACGCCGTTAACGACATTTGCCCGGTGTCGATAGCATCGTCTTCGGCATCGGGCCCGGGAGCGAATGCGTTTTGCGTGGCTGGTGCTTGAAGTTGAAGGCAGTAAACGTCACCTTTCACCAGGAAGGAAGCCGCACGGGACGCGACTGTGTGCGGGGTAGTTGGAGCAGCGTGCAATAAAAAGTACAATAAAATAGTCATCTGGAGTAAATTGAATCGTTGGGTTGGAAAGATGAAAATGTAGTTTTGTAGAGTGAATTGTTCAAGGTTTATGAAGTTTATATCATGATTTTTTTTTAATGTTCTAAGCATAAATTCGATTGCGTTCATCAGGAACCATCGTACCGTCTTAATCTCAATCTCTTCGTCAGTAAATAGCTCAATTTCCTCAACAAATTTCGCTTCGAGCGCATTTTTCAACCCAATACCGGTAGCTAATTCCGTGCGAATGGAATCGAGAAAGCAAACGCATGCGGGCAGCTTTCCTGGGAGCTTATAAACAGCAAGATAAATGCACCTGTCCCTGTGACACCAGCCCACAGGATCGGTGAACCGGTTCCGGGGGAGGTTCTCGTAAAAAACCACGGTGGCACGCGCGTGTACTAATTTCATCCGACATTTATCGCATTAATCCCATCGACGGTGGAAAGCAAACTGCCCGGCTCTTGTTATGCGTGGCGGTCACCGCAGGCTCCACTCGCGTGAGATTGATCGGATACGGTTTGTGCAGAAAATTGTGCAAGTGTAATGGACTCGGAGTCCAGTCGCTTCTAATCTGCGTCGGTGTGGGTGTCTGTAGGAAGGAGATAAACTTCCTCTTTCGCGTTCTACTCCACGCGCTTTCGTAAGGTTTGGGGTGGATCGGATTTCAAGGTCAGTGCACGATGACGGAAAAGCGAACGTTCACAGCTTTATTCGTAAGTTTGACTTTTTTTCGTCACGGTTTCAGTGCACCGGAAAAGTCAGCGTATTGCACCAGCATTAGGCCGGGGGTAGAATTCGCTACCGATTCGTGGAATGCATTTGCGTAACCAGCCACAGAATAAATCCAGCGCTGGTTCGCGATACTCTACCGTATTGCAGAATGCTATTTTTTTGCATGCGCTGCAATGGGAGAGCTAGCCGTTCGAATGCAATTGATTGGGCAAGGCTTAGAGCAAAGGGAGAGCTTACAGCGTTCATAAATATTTACGTTCGATTAATTAATTGATCGGTTTGTATAGCTTCCAAATGGATAAATCGTGCTTTATGATAGAGGCTGCTCGGAAAATGGGTATTACCTGGTGGAATATGAATCGGCTAGGCTAGGAATGTAGTACTAATCTTCCATGCACATTTTTCGAATGTTCGGCATCAAAACATTTTTGAAAAGTGACTGAAAAAAATTTAGCATTTTAAATAAATCGTCATGCTTCGTTTTGTGATGAAGGATACATAAAGAAGGTTTCACAATAAAAAAACGCCGATTATGTCGACCGGTTGGCGTGCATTTCAATGTGCAATGGCATCTTAAGTAATACGCGTTTGCACGCGTCCCATGATTTCTCCTCATTAAACGATAGTGATATGTGTGACAACGTTATCTGCGGCTGCGTTTAGTGTAGCGTTCCGTTGTACGAAGATGTGCTTTCACTTTCAAGATTCCGCGAGTGTGATAATGCTACGGAGGGATAGCCTCGAGGCATCGCGGCTTCGCGGAACACGAAACTGGTTCTGAAGATTTCCATTAAACGGTCGGTGCTGTAATCGATCGGGAAGATGCAACTGATGTGCCTCGGTCTAAGGTGAGATGTAATAATTTGAAGAGAGTTTAAGTGCTTCTCCAACAGGCTTAGCTTGCTAGGTCGGTAATCCGGGTTGATTACGATCGTCCCATTACGTAATGTACCGAAATTACGCAGATAAAGCCACACAATTCCGACTATCCCAACATGATTTAACCAATCTGCTTCATTTGATTGCTACATTCAAGCACCGCACCGGGCATGACAATTGGTTTCATTCGTTCCATTTTCGGTGCACTATTTGCGAGCGCGTGCGCCCCGTAGCTACCATTAATAGCAACTGATCGATGCAGCCTGATAGCCGGCTAAAAGGAATTCGGTTCGTGTATGGGCTGCTTAGCTTAATCGCACCGCACCCGACACCGGGGTTGCAGATTTATCAGGAATTTCTCAAGATGGTTTACACCCGACCCGACTCGACCCGATAGTCTTTCTCCTAATTCGATCGATACAAACCACACACACATGCACACACTCCCTCCTACCTTGGCACCTGTTTTCAGGCGGCAGTGCTGAAAGGTAATTGAACGTGGACTTATCGGGCACCGGGGTCCCAGCGGGGAGTTTTCTCCCGATGGGAGAATGCTCGTGCTGCTCGCCGTATGCCTTTGGCGGGTTTGTTGTGAAAACATTTGTTTGCATTTTGTACTCCGTACGTCCGGAGGCCCGAAGGTTGGGTACAAGCGTGGTAGAGAATGGTATCTCATTGCTGCAGCCACCATCGCTTTGGTACATGCTAAACGTTTTACCGACCCCGAAGGTCTGAGATTTCCGTGATTTTTCACTTGCCGTGATCTCGCCCGCCACGGGTTGGCGGTTGTCTGTTGCGAGTCATGGCAAGATCCCCATGCCCAAGCCCTTCCGATGAATTATTGTGAAATGGGGCTCGAGTCCGTCGTCAGTGGTCGATTAAATTGGTAACGAAATAAAAATGGTTAACATTTCATTTTGCAAGAGCGTTTGGCGTTTTAAGCATGTTCGATCGCGCGCTTTCGCTGATCGTTTGGCGGTGGCATGTTTTGCATTCAGTGTGATGGAGTTGAGTTTGGGTGCCATGTCAGCAGGCGTTAGCGGTGGAGTAGGGTTATCTAGGGGCTACAGGGTAAGGTTTATAGGGAGCGGAGAAAAACGGTGGCTTTACAAACGTGTGTTCAACACACAAGTTCATTTGCTAATGGCCTTTGGAGTGCCTGCAATTAGAAGGAACGGAGAAGGGAACATATATTAAACCTGTTAAAATGGTAACGAATACTGAACATTTTTAATTCATCGATTTTACAATAAAAATACAACATCATACAATTTTATTTTAATCACTACTTTTGTTATAAATACTCTTCGATTCATTTTAAATATTGCAAATATGCTCAATAATCGCAACTGACGGAAGAAACCGAACGTTTGGTCTTTCGCAGATCAATCCCTCGTCCACTAGAGCGGCAATCGAGAGGTAAGTGACGCACGAAACAATACTCTCCTTCAGATATGGTCACCCACCAGGTTCGAACCCACTTCAGCTGTCTAGCCACTGCGCTGTTTAGCCACCATTAATCGCGACACGACGGGACAGGATGGCTATTTTCGGAACCGACCTGGGATTTGTGTATCGCGGCGCTGAATGATCGCTCCGGGATGCTTGCTTGGCACTCCCACTTTGCCGATGCTTTAAAGCAATGTTCGAAGGGACGCTTTTGTGGCGCTTGGCTGAACGATGGGGAAGCTTTTATGCAATTTTTTTTCGCTCGAAAAAGTTCACCCATTCAGCGAGCGCCACAGGAGATTGACAAGGTGTTTACGGTGCACGGGTCGGAAATGGTACGGTGTGAGGTGTTGTTTTTTGTGTATCCGCTGGAACGAATTGTGCAATGCTCCGGCAGTGACAAATGCATGGTAATGAGCATTAGCAGCATTGCATGTTGTGTTCCTTTTAAGCTGACCCAGCCAACGGCGATAACACAAACAAAAGCGGTGTTTATTGAATGCAAAGTAATTTTATTTGTGGCATGGGGATGGGGATGGTGGAAGTTTAAATTGGTGTGTATAATGTACTTTAACTGTCCTTAATTAGATATGCGCTCAATGAAGGGAGAAATGGTAAATTAAATTGGATAGTTTTGTTGGTATATTACGATTTTGTAATTGAATTTAAAAGCTGAGAACTGACGCAGATAAAGTTTAGTTTTATAACAAGAGTCCAACCATTACGGCAACAAATTTAGAAAATATGCGTGTAACAGCCATTTTTAAAATTTTTCTATTGCCAATGAAATAAAAAACATTATATTCCTACATGATTGTTCCACATTGGTGGTGAAAAGTGCTAAATCTTTCTTCCTAGCTTTGCTGGAGCTGCAATCTGATACGCATAAATTCCGCTCGTTAAACGAGATTTATCGCCAAGATTTCTAGCAGCATTCAAGCAGCCGGTGCGGTGAAAAGAACGGAGTTTTATAGCTTTCGCTCAACTAATTGCATCCCATTTGCAACAGTTTGGCTGCGAAAAATGTTTCAACTCATCGCCGCTGCTCGCCGTGACCGATGGGGGAAAATGGCAAAGAAAAGAAAGAGAGAGAAAGAGAGAGAGAGCGAGAGAGGGGTGGATGAAAAAACACGGAAAGCGCATTGGCGTGAGCGTGAAGTTTTCAATTAGCTTCGATTTTTGTGCCATTTGTGTCGGCAAGCGGTTTTTTTGCTGCTCTTCACCCAATGGCACACTGAATGAAAACTGTCATTCTAAGAATCGTTTCGCCTACGATTCAAACTCATCTTCCGAGGACGGGCAATGAAAACAGTTTGAAAAGTGCAGTTTCATTCGTGAATGCACCGACCTGCGCTTGCGAACGAGATTTGTTTTCCATCGATACCTTTCTAGAGCCCGGTTCGGAGCGATTATTGCAAGAAGAAGTGTCTCTCGTTCGGTCATTAGTCGTCTTAATGGTTGATTTCTTGTGCTATCAGCCGTATCACTTCACCCTTGCAGCGGTGCAGGAGGTCGAGTGATGAGATCGGACGATGGGTTGGTTGAGAAAAGTCATTAAATTCTTTATGCCATGTGCCGCGTTTCGGTTTCGCCATCGATCCGATGAAAAGATTCACCCTTTCGAAGCGTTAGACACGTTCATACGGTATTGGCGTGAAAGGAAGATGTGAGGTCGGTTCGTTGGTACGATTGTTTTTTTTTTGTACGCTGCTGCTTTGGAACATCCCCAGAGCCAATTCCCAGCTCACCCGAGCTCATTCCATTTGTGTTCCAATGGGAAGTTTTTATTACCCCGGGCATCTGGGACGGGCTTACCGATGACGAGCAGTGAATGATGCGTTTTGGTGAGTGTGAGGAGCAAAAAAAAAAGGATGCATCTACACGGTTGCAGTGTGCGATTGGCAGTGCGCCATGCAATCGTATCGTGCTGGACCGTCGAGCTGATAGCTGATAGAGCGAAATCGATAAATCATGCATCGGTTTCGGAATGCAGAGCTAATTTATTATGAAGTTTCTGCAATATGTCCGTACGGGTTCGTCTCGCCGGACGGCGATTGCATCAGCACATGGCGAACGGATTTTAGGGGATTTTTGCAATAACTTTTTGAAAGGGTTTTTAGGACGAATCCCATCGGAAATGTTTCAGCCGATTAGGGACACGGTTTTTTTTTGTCTCAAGCCAATACCATTTCTGAGTTGCAGTGAAGCCCATCGAACGAATTAAATACAAACACGCACTTACGAAGAAAAAGAGATATTTACGGTGCGGACACTCGACGCTCGCTGCATTCCATTCCGGCACCAGCTGTCATCGGTTGGGGTCGAGGTAAAGGATCATCAAATCAGATCCTTTTCAGACGGCCCTGCACGATGACTGGCTCATTGCGACGGTGAGATGGTGCCTGCGTTATTAGTTAATGATGGCAATGCTCCCCATTGACCCTAGACGTGATCGTGCTGACACTTGCTGGCGGAAGACATCTCGGTTCGTTAGCCGCAAGGCAATGGGTGAAGAAAAGAGCACATAAAAAAATAAACCAAAAACAAGGTCGCCAGATAAAGATAGCGCCCGAGATTTGGGCTCGGTGCAGATCTTTCGGAAATATTTTACTATGAAAAAAAAAATCTTCATCAACTAATGGGATCGCAACCCACGGTGTGGTGCACATTTTTGACAGCTTTTGTGCCGAGGTGTCAGGGAATCGTTTTGAAAAAAAAGTTCCGGTTGTATAATCGGTAGCGATTTTTCGAGGGGAGTGCCGATTGGCTAGGTTGATTTCGCGCGCGCACATATATGGTAGCGTGCCTGGGAAGGAAATAATGTTTTATCCTTGGTTTCGTGTTAATGTTGGACCTTTAACGATTGTGACATGTTGAAGGGTGTGTGTTGTGGGAGATCATATCGAAAGGTTTAAAGTTTGGTACAGAGAATAGTTAAAAAGATATGAAAAGATCACACACTTTGTATTATCAACTTGATCATGCATTTTTAGGGGTTCGTCGCTTTGAGTCTTTTGGTCTAAGCTTGGGTTAAATCCACTCAATTTTATTTTAACGTAAACCTCATCGTAGTTCGAGCAAACGATGATAAAAATCACCCTTAGCATTCACATAGTATGAAATCGGCGACATAAATCGTTCGCGCTGTGATCCCGTGTTGATCACTTCAGTCTTTCTCGCAAAGAGCGCGGGTGATTTGTAGCGTTTACTGAATCAGACATTATTATTGTAAATAAACGCACAATAAACATTAATAATCCCACCCGATTAATGAGCCCGTTTAAGATAAACCCACACCAGGTGTCACTTAAAGTCGCAGCCCATTTCGCTCAGTGTCAGATGCACACTACTCTATCAGCCGGAACAGATCGCTTGAAAAGATCCGTCCCAGGATTGATTTGTTCACCAAGCGCTAGACATTTCTCGATCGGATGGGACCTACCCTTGAAAGGTCACCGTACAGCCCACCACCACAGTGCAAGAGGTCACGACAGCTGGGCACGCATCAGCGGTGTCCATACGTGTCAAAGCGCAAACAGAACGCGCAATAAGAGAGAAACCTCTTGACGGGCTGCACCTTCGATCGTGGCACGTCAAGTAGCAGCGGTAGGTTGATGGCGACCCCACAACACACCGTTCTGTCCGTCCGATCCGGCCTCTGATGGCGAGTGGCAAACGCGCGCGTGTGTGTGCGTACTTGAGGTCGCTTTTTTCCGCATACTTGCGCTCTTGATGAAGCCACACCTTAACGGCTCGGTGGCAGTATTCTTAACCGAACCGGAGCAGCCTGTGAGCAGCCGGTTAGCTTGAAGGGTTCTCAACCGCTGTTCATTTTCGGTACCGTACACGCTTAAGTGAAGGGTGTACCGGGTAGGTTTGTATGATTATTGATTCATTTCGGTTGTTTTGTTGCGTTTGACCGTACGGTTGCTACAAATTGCGAGCACATGCGCTCGCGGCCAGCAAACGCCGCGTCATGATTTGGTTCGTCCTGAGCCGAGACGAATACCCCATTTCCGGACAGCGATCGGTCAAAACGGTCGACCATGTTCCCACGACGGGTTGGCTAGTGTAGCGGGGACGAGATTGTGTTTGCTTGATTTATGGTTTGATTACGCTGAAAAATTATTCCACTTAATGCATCGTGTGGTTTACGGGTGCGACGAAAGAGACCGAAAGTGGTTTGATTCGGTTTGTTTGGACACGTCGGTTGTGTCGGATAGGGTGGAAATGTAAATGGAATGTTCTGTTGTGTTTGGAGGTTTTTTTAAAAGTAGATTTAGATACACGATCATGTAGAATTTACATGGTTTTAAAAGTAACCGGACAGAAGCGATGCCGGCAAGCAATTTCATGTTTGTTTTGGATGGTACTGAATGTTTTAGTTCCAATGATCTATCACGTTCTAAATATGCGTTGCTTTAAATAAGTCTACATCAACCTACAAGAACCCACGCTCGCTTCTAATGTTTACACCATGTACACTACGCCCGTACACTTCAGTTAATATGAACACTGATATAGATTGAAGGCTGGAGGTCAAAAAAATAATCGCTCCACATTGGAAGTGAACGCACTTGGTCGAATAAACACGACCAACTGCACGGGGTGTGGATCTGCACGCACGCACTGTCAACTGTTTTCGCCGTCTCCGAGCGCACTCGCCCAACCCATCTCGCCATCTGAAACGAAATGTGTCATTCAGACGCTCCGAACGGAACGATTTGGCGGGCAGCAATAAAAAGCTGTGGCCCTTTCAGCTTCAGCTTCAGCGGTTCTAAGACGTGACGCGATTGCAATAGCAAGACGCGCGGTCGCTGTCGGAGTAGCACCGAGGGCTACTGGTGTTTGCTTTTATGTTGTAATTTAATTAAGAAAGCGAAAAATCCATTGCCAATGCGGTCTGCTGAGGTCTGGCGGTGGCGAAGGGACGCAAAGTTTCTTTTGGACGGGCGTTGGTTTCGCTGCGGATTGGGAAGGAATCAGCTAATGCACGTTCAATTGAAACTGAAATTGTTTATCGAATAATCGTGTAACGTTTCTTAAGTGGTTGGGAGAAGCGGTGGTAAGGTAGGACTCCTTTTCAGTGGCTGCACCAGTTATGGGTGAGCCTGATTTCGATGCCCGATATCTAATCTTAATGCTCCGACAGCTATATGGAAAGATTGAAGATAAGCTGGGAATTCTTTAAGGGATCGGTCGTTTACTTGAAAGCTTAATAAAATCTACATTAATCGTTGTCGAAAAAAGAAAAAAATATATAATTTCTGCAATTCTACTTATTATGTGTAAACATAATTTTTTGAAAATGTATAAATTATTAAAAATTATTTTAAAATCTTTCTTGAAATTTACTGACCATTTTTCAACCCAATAGCTTTCCTTTCGAAAATCAAACGTTCGAGGACAAACGAGCTGGGTGTATCACCTTAGCAAACGGTAGCAATCGATTGCAGAATTCTTTTTCACTCACCATTTTTTCTGTTCCCTCCCGGCGACGCCAGTTGTTAACTGTTCTTTAACGGTCCCGTCACCGAGCCGGTCGTGAACGTTAACCTCTCCCGCATCTCAAACCCATGGGGCCAGTTTAGAACATGCGGTGCAAATTTTTTGCTACAACACTCCACCCCGGTTTGGGGGAGGCTATAAGGATTGAAGGAAGCGAAAAAAGGCTCCCCCAACGGTTCGATCACGAACCGAACCTTCTCGCACGGGGCTGGACAGGGCGCTGGTGTACTGAATTTATTTCAATATATTTAATTCCGAGTCTTGGCTGCATACAAATTAGTTCGCCAGCCGGTCGTGCCTTCCGTTCGGGTCGGTCGGCTGATTGCACGAACGCTGGAGAGGTGGGGTGACCGGTGGGGTCTGTGCAAAAAGTGCACTCACCTGGGCTGGGCTCGTGGTACGCTGCAGGTTGACGACTTCTTTTCGTTCTCGTTCTCGCGGTGCTCCAAGGGGCAGTCCGGGGGTGGCAACACTGCCCTTAAGGAACAGAACGCTAAAAAGCGAAAGCCATTAGCCGCCGGGTGGTGGAGGTTGAGGTGCGAAAACACCCACGACACATTTGCGTGAGCGCAAGTTTCGCCAGTTTCAAATCGCTGGTGTAAAGAATGGTCGAGAGCGCGATTTTTTTGAAGGTCACATTTTAGGGTTACGTTATGGAGTCGAGTCGACACTGCGAGTCACGAAAAACGCGGGGTGCGGTGCTTTACAAATCAATTTCGTTTCGCGTTTTAGGTGGTTGGAATGTCGGTGCGGTGGATTTTGATTGCTGCTTGCTGCGGTATGGCCTCCCCAGCGTGCAGGCATTTATATATATTTATTTAATGAACACATTTGATTAAACTTTCCGATAGGCTTGTAACGAAGCAGAAAGGATTATTTGCGTGCGCGTATTCCTTTCTTCTTTGCTTGGTTCGCTTGGGTGAGCCACTGATAGGATTTGTCTCGTAATGTTAGTGATTAGTCGTGTGTTTGGTGCTGTTTGGAGCTATTATATTTCCACTCTGTTTCACCGTCACGAGAGCGGTAATTAATTTAACGGACGATTGTGACGGACGGAGAAATGTTTCATTCTTTTCTTAATTACGTTTTCGGCAGCACGATTGGCAATGTTTGACCTTACTAGCCAATTTGTCAAATAATACGCTGTTATATCTGATAAATATAACTCGCCAATGGAGAAAAGAGAGGTTGCAGTTTGAAAGCTCTGTTATTGAAAAACAACCTTTAAATTAATGATTGTTTATAGTTTAAACATCAATCCAGCTTTTGTGGATGACTTTTCTGCTGTAGATTTCTAAATAATACACACACTTTCATTGCGGAATCATCGAGTGGAAAAGAAATCTATTTTCTGTGTCTTGCCCTCTATCAGTCTCAGCAAACGCGTTGCGCACGTTGCTATTTCGATTCATCAAAGCAGAAAAATTGATTCCACCGCATGTGCAGCAGCTATAAACATTTTTACGAAGCTCTCCTGCAGGATGGACTTTCAGACGATGCAATATAGCATACACACAACAAACACACATACACACGCACAGATTGGCATTCTTTTCGTGTGGTTGACTTTCAAAAGGATACTCCTTGTTGATGCTGCCGACCGGACGATTTCCAATCCCTAGGTGGTCTTGGGACTTTATTGCTTGGCTGCAACTTCCTCCACTGTCGATGGCTCTGTATCAAAAGCGATCCACTCGGAGGGCAGCCGCTGGGAGTTGATTGTCTGCCCGCCCTCGCACACACACTCACACACAATTGGGCTCTGATCGGTTTTGTGAACGATTTTCAGCTAGCAAGCTTCAGGTGACTTTGGGTTGCACTTTTGCCGTGTGGCGAAAGCATCAGGTTGCTGCGTCTTTCGCAGCGAAGATTGTGTCGAATTGAAACCGAAACCATTGAAGCAGAAGCGCCTCTTCGCTGCGGGACGATAAATAAATAGACGGTGCAACAAGAATAGAAGCTGGCACTGGTTGCTTTATTTTTTCTTTTAGTACAACGGGAAAGCTTGTTTGGCAAAGTACTTTCGCTTGGGTTGCTGGAAAGTTTGCTTTCGTGCTAAGAGCGTCGCGGCAGCATGCGAAGCCTACTGCTGCGCCGTGGGATGCTCTTTACGAGTGGGACACCCATTTTTGTAGCTCCTTCCTACCGCGAAAGGGGGTCCGAAGTGGGATGGGCGAGGGAAGAGAATTATAGATAGCATTTAACGAAAATCGTGATTCAGCCAAAAAACGACACAATTGCGATTGCGGGAAGCGTTTGCTATGGTGTTTTTTTTCTTCTTGCTCTTAATGGAACTTCAGATCCACGTTGGTTGGTTGCAATCGCAATCGTACATTGCGTTACATTGACGATGGCATCTGCTAACGAGGCTGTGATGCCAACAGAACCAGCAGAAAAATCGTCCTCCGAGGGAAATACTTTTGCGAAGCCAGGTGAACCGCTGCGGTACCGGTGGAAAATTGAATTTCTCCGCTCGAAAGGAGCAAATAACGTTTGCAAAAGAACGCAAAGGCCACACGACTCCGTGGTGGCCTGGTGCCATCTCGGGATGAAAATCGAATCGAAAAGACAATAGCAAACGGATTCGACCGGATTCATTCCATTTCATAAACAGGAAATTAAATTCAAAAACTTATCTCCATCCTTCCGGTATGGTGGTGTGGTTTCTTAGATGTAGTGCTGCGCATTTCCACGGAGCGATGTGGAAGAGCCTTTTCAGGAAGGAAGGAGTGCATTACAAGGCGCATTCGGTTGAACGAGTTCACTGCTGCAATCTGGGGATGCGGTGATGGAATCCATTAAAAAGATTGCTGTATTATTTTTTTATATTGTCTTTAGTTTTCAAAACAAAGATTCGATGCAATTATCATTTTTTCAACCACTACAATTACATTATCTAACTTAATTAAGAAAAAACGTTTCTTAAACTGTTTTATCGCAAAAATATCCCCTCTGTGTAATCGGTTTCGAAAGTCTACTCTGGTAACAATCGGGTGTATTGAACGCTAAATAATTACACCTGCTTTACACCAGAATAACGCCGCTAGAAAAAGTTCATTGGAAAAGCAAACAAAACCCTCACCCTCCCTTTTTGCCAGCAAAAGCAAACCGAATCGAATGCAATCGGATCGCGATTATAGAGCGATTAAAGGGTGGATAGGTAATAAAAACGCGAAAACCACACCGACAACCGATAAAAGTCGCACAGGCTCGCACGAACTGCATGCCACAAAGCGGGCGGGGTACTAATCTTTCGCGCTGCCGTTCGGTTCGATTCCCAGAGGGAGGTTGCGCTTGATTAATTGGCAGTAAATTATCCCAAAAAGCGTACTTCACTCCGGGGCCGAACAACGCGCACGGTGGCTGGTTTTTCTCTGTCACCCTCTGGCGCGGTAGCTCGAAAGCAGGTTTGGAAGCCGATTTTTGCGTGAGTGATTTCTTGCGGGTTTGCAGGGCTTACGCTTTTAATTACCCCAAACCGCTATCGCTGAACCGTCCGATCGGATTATGTCCGTCGGCAGGTGAATGCAGCGGTTGGTCTTGCACGCACGGCTAAAAGAGTGGACCTGCTGATCGAAATCGGCACGTTAGACGCCCTGTAGAGCGGGAGTTCTAATTGATTTAAACATGAGTAACGTATCACGGAACATCCTTTGTGGGGGTGGAAGGGAGGGGTGGAAGCGCTCAAACTAGTCGTGGTCAAGCTGTGTTGCGTCCCGTGTTTACAACAAGCTCAACGTGACTTCTCCTTATACGTGTGTGTGTGTGTGTGTTTGGATGCCTGGAAGGAAGGCTAATCTGTGCGGGACAGCCCTTTCGAAAAAGGGATCTAATCTGAGTGCCTAAACCGATGCTGACTAAATCATGTTGCTTTTTTTGTTGATTTATTTGACATGCTCAAAGGGACCTTCGGGTTTACAACGTTCAGACACATTGTGGTGCATTTCAGGTGGTTGGTTTTGCTTTTTGCACTCTTGGCACGTGCATTAGGCAGCGTCTCAACCACCTGGAGAGTGTTGGACAAGCTCTTAATTGATTTAATTTACAGTTTTCATCGTAACTGTCGTCTACAGAAGCGAAACGATTGGGTGGTCCTTGTCGTGTTGCGAATGTAGAGATACAATTTCTGTGAAGGAGTGTTCTTCCAAAAAGCCGATTTCTGCTACCGTTTCCGGAGAATTCCCTATTACAGCGATTAAATCGAAAGCCGAAACGAATTTCCCGAATCGATAGCTCCGCACAGGAAATAGTGTTCTTGTGAATGGATTGGAAATGATTACTCTACGTCTGTTTCATGATAACTTTTCATTACATGGCGTCACACACACACACATCACCATGGCATTCTGTTTCCGGCCTTCTTGGACCATAAACATGCCCAACCACCTTCCACGAATTAAACAACAACAAGAGCGTCGAAAAGCCACGTGTTTATGAGTCCCCGGATTAGCACGTGCTTTATAACGTGTCACAAAACGTTACGCCACTGACCATTCCTTCCCCGATGTTTTACGCGAGCCGAGCGAATTTCGTTTTAATTTATGTTGCGCTTCATGGTCGGTGCGGGCGTGCTTTCCACGAAGCAGACGCCCGCGTATCGCGTCGCGTCGTATCGTTTCTCTTGGCCGGAAATTGGTAGGACTTCCGGAATGGAAAGTCCTGTCAAGTTGTCAGCTCGCCCGTCCCGTGGGTTCCTCGGTTGCCGGTGCGTCGGGTGTAATGAAGAGTAATCATTTTCGAACGATAAATATTTATCTTTCATAAAGCAATAAGCAAGGAAGCGTCGACATCGAGTCGTGCTTGGAGATTGAGAGCTTGAAGGAAGGTGGGTTTTGGAACAGTCTAGAGATGCTTTTCTTTGCTCTAAAATTTTCGTTTGATAACATAATAAAAGTTCAGTTGTGCCGTTTACACTGTAACTAGTTTGAAGGTTTACCCAGACAGAAGGTTAACGATTTCTTAGTATTTCTCTGTGGCAGGAAAAGATTAAAGCATACTAATTGCTTGTCGCATTCATGATATTCGTGAAAAACAAATTAAGTTCCTGTCAATGGTGTTAAAGCAGGATATATTACACAGTATTGAATTAAACGAAAAGACGTGAGACAATTAGAAACCAAATCCTTTAATTAAGCCTGCTGGTGGAAGAGAAATGAAAATGAGAAAAAAAATCTTCAAAACAACTGCGGTGAAACCTCTCGTTAATGAGGGTTGCCACGCGTTTGATCGGACGGAAACGATGAGAAGCCTTCCGGGAACAAACTTTTTATCGCGCGAAACATGCATATCACATTTTTGGGTGAAATTAAAAACCGTTGCGCAATAAAAGAAAGCGACACACTCCGGGGCCTTATCGTTCCTTTGGCTGCCGGGGTGTAATTGGAAAAATCGACCAAAAAAGCGACCAAGCAAAATAAAACACAAAAAACAAAACCAAATACACGCTCTCGGAAAATTCCTCGCCACTACACGCAAAATTAATTAAAATGTTTTAAACACGATAAAAACTCCGTTACGAGGTGGCGGGGTTCCGGAAATGCAACGAAAACCAACCGGGGTGGGCGGAAGCTCGAAGTGGTTTGGTTTAATTAGAAAATTCTTTTTGCCACCAGTGGTGTCATTTCAAAAGCATGTCGTAATAGGCTCTAAAGAGTTTTAGGGAAAACATTCGAGATGGGATTAATTTGGTATGTTTTTTTCAGTTTCATTTTCTACGATGCAAACATTTGGATGGTTTTGAGTTTCTGTTTTGTTTTGTTATTACATACGAATGTGAATGGGTAATATAATTTTGATAAATGATACATGCTCACACATATTTGTAGCATTATGTGGCTTCGCAGCAACATTCTTTGTACGAACAACACATTCCGACCGGTTCCAGCTACCGGTCATGTGATCTACCGTGGTGAATAGTTCATGCTTCCCTCAACCCTTTAACCCAAGATTTCCTGCTTCAGGTAGTTAGCGTTGTCCACTCGAAGTCAGGCTCCAGTTGCTGGGCTCCTAAACAGCAGTACAAACACGATGACAAGCTCCTGTCAGACGGTGGTTGTTGCGCTGACCGCTTCTTACGTGTGGGCGCTTTTCTGCGCGTGTTTTGTATAGAAGGAAAGACACGAGAAAAAATTTGCTTAGTTTTGATTTATGACACGGGCGTTGGATGAAGTGGAGTGTGTTCACACAATTACATTCATAGCATATTTTTATTGCAGCATTGGGCAAAAATAATTGTTCATCAATTTTATGTAAAATTAAATAAATTTTAGCATGTTATAAATAAAATACAAACATTGAAATAGAATTTTCAGCCATTTTAGATTCTTTGAAACAACATTCTTCGTCGAATCATTCTTTCTCATGCATCCATCAGTCTCGGGCGCTCCTCTGGATAACATTGGATTCTCGACCCCTGCCAAGAGCTTCTGTGGTCAGTTCTCTCTTTGTAATGCCCCTGAGAACATCGACAATGCTCCATCAATTACCGATCGTTCTGTGCATAACCGACTAATCCACACCCTTCCCTTTCCTGCTCTGCTTCAAACATGTACTCATTCTCCATTAGATCAATTCCAATCTGCCGCACCCTCATCCGCATACGTCACACGGCCGCCTAGAGCCTGCTCGAGGCGCTATGCTTGCGCCCGGATCGCTCTATTAGCAAATCGCACACACAGCGATAGCGTCTGGGCGACGTAACCTCTGACGCCTCGGAGCTACCGAACCATACCTTATTCTAGTTAACCCTGTAAAGTCAGGGGAGAGTTCGTAGCCGCGAGTCCCATGCTGAACCAGGAAATCGCTCTTCGTAAAGCGAAGGAGACTGGAAACTGCAGGTTTTTCAGTATGTAAATGAAGGATTTTTAGGAGCCACAACATTGACAGTTAAAGTTTAAAAGGGAATATAAGAATATGTAGATATGAAGGTTTGAAACATTAAACGGTGAATAAAGTACAACGACTCCGACAAATGCTATTTTGCGGTAAAAAGTTCAATGTGGGTTGAATACGCAAAGTAAGTTTGATTTGGAAATGATTAACATAAAATACTTTTTTAAAATTATTTTTCAACTTTTTTCATTCGTCTGTATCGATTTATATATCAATCCCACTGTGAAGCGCTCCAAGATGCCGAATTGTTGTCTCTGCACTTAATAGAGTTTAATCGAAACTGAAAAGCCAATTACAACTCCTTCCCTCGTAGGAGATCATGGAGAGGAAGCGTCTCGGTCCAGTGCGATGAAATGTTGGTGTTTGGATTACACGTTTGCGCGAAACCTACGGCAAAATGAAACACATTTACCGCGGTGAAGGTGAATCGTGACGGCAGGAGCCTCGTCCGGGCGGAGAATAACCACTGCCACGGTTCCGCATTAAGTGCACGGGCAAGCCAAGCGAGGCCAATCGCCCAGATGGAAGAAAAACACACACACACACACACACACACACACACAATCGTCACTAAATTTACCAGACTTTGGTGTGCTCGCGTGATCCTCGCATCCGATGCGCTCTTTCTTCGTCAGGGTTAGAGAGAAAGATCGAAGATCGATGAATTTATTCACACAAAACCGCGAACCGGCGCATGTTTTGTTTTCTGCTTAGGAAAAATACGCCACTCCGATACGGGTCGTGTATTGCCAGCTGGTCGTGCCGTTTCGTACGTGATCGGAGCGGAACACGGGAAATAGCATCATGAAATATGGTATGTTAAACGGTGGTGCTCGGTAACATTAAACGATCGCGAGCGCTGCATGTCGCGTCGTCGTGGCTATTTAGCGTTTATTGCAGCCCAAAGCGCAACGAAGGAATAATGGTGGAAGATGTTAAAAGGCAAACACAGAATCCGCGCTTAGAATAGCCCTTCCACCGCGAGCCGGCTGTCCTGGGGAAGCAAGCAGGGTCGGAGGAGAGATGATGAATGCTTTGGTCATGTTGTTTAATTTGCGATGCGATGGTTCTGGACAATTTTTGTGACATTTATGGGAAAACGAGTTGTTGTCGTACTTAATCATTGTGCTTGTGCGTTGGTCGATGTTACCACGCTTTGCCTACAAAACATTTGGACATTTGCGGTACGAAGGACGATTTCGAATTCAAAATAGAACAAATACTCACTCATTCTCACTTTTCAGTGATTTAGAGAGAACAATATTCACTCTAAAAGTAACAAATAAATGAATAAAGATTTT
>JXXA01001595.1:0-19826 GCA_000956255.1 Anopheles punctulatus | reverse complement strand
AATCGCAATAAAAATGATAATAACCATAACAATAATCCTTCCTTCAGAAGAAAACACGTCCCGCCATTTGGACCAGTGAGATTGATCACAGATTAATCCCGGGTCCCTTACCGTATTTCAATCGATCTCGATCCTCCCCTTCCACGCCCATCCCCGGCCGATTTCGAAAGGTTGACGCAGTGTTCTCGAGCCACACTCGACGGGGGGGCTTGCGTGTCCAGCAAGATGGACAGAATGCCAACCGTCTGCTGCAGCACGCACGCGGCTGCCTTACGAAAAGGATTTATGTCGTGCGAGGCAGGCGGCTTTTCCACTCCTAGCGTACCGTCCAACGAAAGAGATGCAGCCAGCAACAGCTTGAGAAGGCTGAAGGCCCATTGCGTAGCGTCCGTCATTTCGGGTGAGGATTTGTAAACATACACCACCGCCACCACCACTACTGGTCCGGACCATGACGAAAAATTCAAAAACAAGGCAGCCACGCTCGATCCCAGCCGGCTACGGACCTCCCGCTGTTCAAGGAAATTGGTAACGTGGATGTAATCGAAATAAAACAGGTCTTTAATGTGTCGCGTTTGGAACGCGCGAGTTCCTCATGCCCGCGAGCTGCCTCGTTTAGGAAAGGTGTCTTTTTTATGATCATCGTTTCGAACACGAGGCGACGAACGTGTGAGCGGGAACGCATTTGCGGGAAGTAGGGAACGCATTTGCGAGTTCCACCAATTTGCTCGACAACTTTATTCTACATGATGTAAAAAGCCAGTCCAACCATACCAACGACCATACCAACGACCACCTGCATGTCTAAAGAAAGCAAATTTTCTATACTATCAAAATTAAAGAGATGAAAAAGAAAATTATACGTTTCAATAAAAACATGCAATGTATTTCTTATCATCTTATAATCAAAGTGTGTGTGCAGCTTAAGAACATATTATTATGGAATATCGGTTTGCGTAAGAAAACCTTCAAAACAGAAATTACCGAGTAAAAAATAAATCAAATAAAAATTCATTACTTAATTCTGCAACACCAAAATAAATAAAATACGATATGTTAAAGCAAATCTTGAAAATTTAATTTAATCATTCCGAGAAGGAATTTAAAAAAATGTAAAGTGAAAACCCAAAAACCGATAATGATATTATATCTTACCGATAAGGCTGGATTTCACGATGGGCGGTACGGACACCAAACACCTAGGATCAACCCATCTCAATAGCTCACAAAATCAACAACGTGACGCGTTGGAAGTCAATACTTGTTTGCCCAAGTTGCTCACTAACCGAACCCACTGAATCGTCGGCAAGATGAACCTAATAAAGATCTCCCTCTAACCCACAAGCTGCCACTGATGCTGCAAGAAAAACTCTTGCTCCCCGCGCTCCCCGTTTCATTATGGCCGTTATTTCTGTTGAGCCTACGCCTGATCCCAGAATTTTGCCATCCGTGTCAAGGGTTACTACGAATAAAAAGAAAATCGATGGGAACGGGTTTGTGGTGCCTGTGCTGCCCACCACAAGCCACACAAAACGTGAGAAAGTGTTCGAACAAACCAATGAATACAACAACAAAAGCAAAAAAACTGAATCCGATAAGTAACCGGTGTACCGTTGAAGTCTAGCGTGGTGGCGTGCGCCATACAACTCCTAAAAAAAAGGATGGTCCGAAATGCCACTGACAATGGCTCAATTTACGAGGCCTCTTACGCCGAGGCGCGTCGGAGTAAAAAGTGTGCTGCTCGGCACGTGTGGAGCGTATCGCCATCGTTCCTTACCACAACCGGTCAATCATACTCAAGCTCTCACTCAGAAACTCAGGGCACGAACACGGACACGTAGAGCCACACGACGGCATAAATTTATGGGAAGGTAGTAATTAAAAATTTACATATTAAAGCGAATACATGACGGGACGGTGACAGTGATGGACAACCGGGCCGGACCGGGCTGCGTTAAGAAGCTGCCCCCCAAAACGACGCCGACGTAGCCTTTTTCTCTCTTGGGGCCAACTAAAATCGAACAAACGAACAGGATCGAAGGGTCTTTCCCGCTTCATATCCATAAAAGGAACGTCGGATAAAACCACCGGAGTGGGCTTGACCCGCGAGCCCCCATAAAACGAATGATCAGAGGAAGAACTTCAGATCAAGATTGGCCCCGAATGAAGTTGTCCCGGCGTCTGGGCAGAGCGCATTTTTATGGGTGTGAAAATGGAGGACGCGTCGTCCACGGTGCTGCTGCTCTTATCGCTTCGATGGCATCGGTTGGCATTGTAACGCCACCTTCGCTCCTGGCATGAACCGTATGCGGATGCTCCGCAGCAGTATTGTTCCAGCCAGCTGAATAGTGCAGCTTGCCTTGCACCCTACATGGGGAGGGCGTGTAAGTTTACTTTATTTAAAGGACCGTTTTGTTAAACGAGTTGATTAAGGTGATGGGATAATACGTTGCTCCCATTCTTTGCTCTCCTCCTCCGGATCATTTAGATCGCAATGTATGATAGTGGTAATGAAGCAGAAAAAAGGTCATATTTTATACATGTACTTAACTTAAAAAATCATTATTTTTTTAATTTTTCAACGACAAAATCTGTTCCAGTAAAAGAATAAAATCTAATAAAATGAAACGCTATGCAGTCACTACGCAATTTTCTATATTATTAATCATTCAGGAGACCAAGAGTAAAAAAAGAGTAAAAGTTAACCCAGAAAAATATTGTTTGAATGTGTAGCAAAAACGATCTTTTTTTACATCATTAAATAACTTTCGCTTCTTTATCATGTTTTTAATTATTTTTTTTTCATTTTGTTTAATGTAATCCTCACTAAGCTGAGAAAAACTCAAATACTTCCAAGCATGTTAAACCAACACCACATGACAAGAAAGTTTTAACAAGACACCACCTGCTTTCTATTCAAAAGACTCCAACGTTCGACACATGTATCTTAAGCAACGAACCTTAACTAAACCACTGCTGGTTATCCTCCGATATCTTCCCGGGATACATTGTATGCGTACGAGACGTATATGACAACTTCAAAAAAGGTATGGTCTTATGTGATAGCATCTTCATGCATGGTTCATGCGAGGAGCAAATAGTACTGCGAATAGGATTTAACTAATCCCTCAAGGCGCTTTGTTTACAGCATGTCACGAACATTTTGTGCCCGTAAAGCTCAGAGCTTCGGTCACATTTAGATTTTCTACCTTAGATAACAGATATATTATCCCGCACATGCAGGGCCTAGTGTGACAAGATGTGCTTTTTTTTCCTGTGGTTCCATCACAAACAGCTACGTTTTCATCACAGATAGCACATATGGTAGGTGAATCATACGGCCATAATTAACTTATTCCTGCAGCCATTCGATATTCGAAACAGATAGGTAACTAAGCGTATAATCTCTTTACCTATCCTATGCGAATATCACATCCATATCCAATACACCGTGACGTGTTGTTTATCTTACCCTAATCAACAATTGATCAGTGCTCCGATCTGTAGCGGCTGCTGCGCGTGCACAACCGAACACACCATTCACACCTTATGTACTTTACAAAGTATCCTTTTTCTTGCAGTTTGTTACCAATAGGTCGACGCGTAATAAATGAGATCACACCGCAGTAGAAGCCCACTATCTTTGACCTAGCGCGTGTGATTCGTTTAATGCATCCTTTTCCCATTATTTCATTTTTGCACACACAAACAAAACCTTAAAAGCACACACCCCGATGTAAGCCAATCGGCAAATCAATCCACCTATATTGCGTTTCTACTGGCACGGGTATCGGGTCGGTCGGTCGGTCAATTCTTCTGATGCCTCCATTCGAGGAATACAGTCATTGCAGCCAGCGGTTCGTATCAATTTACTGAGCGGTACGCCTTTTAAGTTGTCAAAAGTGCGCGTCTCGGCGTTTTGTTTTTATTTGTGTACGTTTTTGCAGCCCTCGATCGGCCCAAATTCAGCTCCAAACCGTTTTCAGGAGATCAGTAGCCGCGTGGCGGAAAGATAAATTATTTTTTTTCTTTACTTCTATCAAAACCATAACGGTGACCCCGTCGTACCCGAGGGTTCCGGCAAAGTTATAAAGCAAACCGATCCATCTCGTGTCTTGTTTTTTTTATTTTCTTTTTTTTTGTATTATTCGGATCGAATGCCAGCCACACGCTCGTCCCTTGCGTGCGAGGCTGAGGACGACAGATTGTTTCAATGTTGCCCTGCGTCTTTTCAAACAAGAAACGTTTCATATTACAGCCAGCTCCTTCACAACCTCCGCCGCTTCCTTCATTCGAATTGCGCATCTTGCGCACACGGCAGCCCATTTTCGGTTCCAACCTTAACGTACTCCTTACACAATTAGGCTTTAAATCCTGCGCTCAATGGCGTGGTACTGCTTTTAATCTCTACCTGGCGGATCCTACCTGCCGGACCTGCCGGCCTGCAAAAGTCCCTCCGCAAAGCGAGGTCGGTATTTCTCCTCACCTTTATCTGGTTTTATTAACAATTTCATCTCTCAATTAAAGCAGATCGCAAACAACATCGAAATATTTACACAATAACCATATCGGGTTGAATATCGACAAAGGGTGTGTATGTGTGTATGTGAATGTGTAACATCAATGCAAAGAGCATTTGGGAGCAAAATAGGCCCTCTAAGAAAACCTTCCAGTTCCCTTTCGCTACCCATATCGGCTTTGCACCTTGTGGTCTTTGCAACACAGTGTTCTCGTCGTTCTCTCTGCCCCGAGGGCCCAATGCTGCCGGCCGGTAGAAAACCAGGGAGCCGATCCTGTGAAAGGAAAACAAAAGCCAGTGCAACTGCCGCAGGAGAGCGCTAGAATCGAACGATTGATCCTGAAATCAAGATCTAGCAGAATCGGAACACACACTGGAGCGCTCTGCAGGCGTACGATCATTCCGGCGGAGGCTGATTCTGTCGATCATACGACGGAGAGAAAGAGAGAGAGAGTGAAAAACCGATGTAAGACTTTCTTTAAGACATCAAGGTGAAGAGAGAAAGAAAAAAAACGACCCGATCATCCCTGAAGCCGACCTGAACGCGCATTGTTCCGCGGCAGCGTAGAGAAAGAATACTGATGGAAAAAGTGGAAGAGCCGGGGAAAAAAAACTCGACCACGAGTCCTTTATCCAGGGCGACCACCGATGACTGATGGATTCTTTTGCCACCCGATTTCCTGTGCCGTGCCTCTTGCCGACAAGGAAAGACAACCTTTTCCTCCTTCCATCGGCAAGGACAATGGTAAACGCGCAGGCCGCAGACACCGCAGACTGCACGATCCGTGATTGGTTCGGGCTTAGAAAGCGTTGCGTTTTTTTTTTGTTTTTTTTTTGTTTTGGAGAAAGCGCACGCAAAAAGTGGAATCTTTTGCGGCAAGCATTTTGTCTCAAAACGGCGCAGTGGTATTCTGTTTGTTTGGTTGACCGAGGCTGACATTCTTCCTGGCTTCTGATCGTTATCAGACGGATGAACGGAGGGCTCAAATCTCAAGGGCAACACGCGGCAGTTTTTAGAGAAACACAGACAGATAGGAAGCGTTTTCCGATTTTTGTTTGTCAATTCTATTGAATCAGATTTTTCTATATATAATATTCAAACTTCATATTCATATATAATTCATATATAATATTCAAACTGACTTCAAACTACTCAACATAAGATTTGTTGAAGTATTTTCAAATATTTAAACATTAACACGCGGTTTTGTATGAAAAATAGGATAAAAACATGATAAAACCGAATTCATAATCAACCATACCAAACACACCCAAAGGTGCAGCAAAGCCCACCATCACGGTATCCTTACATTTTACCATTCCGAGCACACATACACCTGCTTGAGATGTTCACAATATTTTATAAACATCCTTTCTCTTATAAATGGATCCTCTAATTGGCCGTCTACCGTCGGCTCACTCTAAAGATTCACGCTTTTTAAAAGCATATTACTCAGCGCGTAACGATCGAGTGACGAGTTGTAAAGCGTTCAACGCGCTTCGATTCAAAATGGGATCGATTTCGGCGTGAAATCGAAACCCTTTTGCGGCGACCGTGGCAATCGTGGTATGGAGGTGTGACCTGGCGAGCCTTGCTTAATTCATTCGACGATACGGCAAGGATATCTCCATTTCATGATCGCATAGAAAATCCTAGCCTCTCCATCGACGTCGAAACCATTGACGGATGGCATAATAGCGCTCTCTTTCCCTGTTTCTCACCCGTGGATAAACTGTTGCCTTCGGCACTTGATATAGTTTTCACTTCGATCTTTGTTACGCTTGCAAGCTGCGCAACCGAATAGAGAAAGCCAATAAAGGGTGCGGCCGCGGCAGGACCGACCAGAAGCGTTTCCTAGTGCGCTCTCCGCCAAGGGAAAGGATATCCCATCTTGTAAATCAACCGACATAATTGGAAATTTATAGGGGTAAATCGAACCTTAAGCGGTCGTAAATATAATTGTGTCGATTTCATTTACGATCCGCTACACGCTACGACAAGCGCACCTCCCCGGTTCGGATGGGTTATAATATTTATGTTATTCTTTCTCTGAGTTTGTCCGACAAACCGCGACAGCAGTAAATATATTTTCCGTTAAAATTCCACGTAGAATCAGCGTTCTCCACTTCGACAAAAAAAGTCAGCTGCTTTTGTAGAAGAAAAAAAATGATTATGATTATCGTTTCTAGACGAAGAAAAAAAGTTGCTCCGGTGAGTCGTGCATCCTCTGGCCACGCAAACTTCAAATAAAATGTCCACACAACCACTGCGCGTCACTCCCGGTGAGCCACTTCTAACGATTTATGCACTGCGCCGACTCTGGCGCACCAAACGACCGTTACAGTGCACGATCCCAGTCGAAGTCGTCTGTGATCGAGTGGGAATGAATAAATAAAACCACTTCTTGGCCGAATCGTTCGTCGAAAAAGGAGTCGTGGAGGCTTTTGTTACCGCCGTATGAATTATGCGGATTATGAATTATGAACACGCCGAGCCTGTTGGGATATGAGCACCACAGGATGCAGCAGCAGGTGAAAATCGTCCCAAAAGTGTTTTGTTTCTTTTCGGTGAAAAAAAGAGTTACTGAATTATTAATTTAATAAAACACATCGAAAGTTTGTGGCGCAGATTGCAAAATTATCGAAACCAGAAGTATCTACAAACAAGTTTGAGAATTTATTAAGCGGTAGTCCGTGAACGATTTTTTTTTCTTTAACTGTGACCACAGAAAAAAATGGTACAGTAAAAGGGAGTAAAGATTGCTCTAAGATGAAAGAAAAGTGTGTTGGTGAAAAAACAACCGCTACACTTTCGTTTCAATATTGAATAAATAAATATTTTGTGAAATGACAGTGGCGGAAGCGAAGCTAAAACGTGAAACAAAAAAACGACACAACCCGTTTTGAGAACAAAACACCAATAGAGAAAAAAAATAAGAGCAGAATGTTTACCTTTAGCAGCCGCCTGCGGAAGATTTGCTCAAGTGCTGTCCAAGTCTGCCGTTTGGTAAGCGAAGCAACGTTATTGATTTAAGACCCCGGAATGCCGCCCATTTTCACTCTCCCACTGCAATGCAGACTGGGTGCACTAAATCGCTGTTGATCTGACCGCCCGGATGCTTCTGAAGGAGGCTCTAAAAGGATTTTCTACCGGACTGAGAACCGACAAGCGTGCGATCCTAGCCGTATATTTACACTTTGTGCCTCTTTTTCATGCCACCGCCCGGTTAGGATATCAAAGCGAACCATACCGCACTGCGATTTTTTTCCTTTTATTTGTGTTTTATTTGTTAAAACACTTGAAAAATAAAAATTTCCTAACGCACATCTGCTCGCGCGAGCGATTGGGTGTAGAACCCATGTATTCCATAAAACAATAAGCCTGTCAAACTCTACCGAGCGGCATAAACAACTCGTTTTCGGACTCATCAATTTGTAAGTGGCCGTTGCTACTTCAGTAGGCAACTGGTCGGCTAATCGGTTCCGCAAGGATCTGCACACATTGGCTTCTTTTTGGCGAGAACAGAAAATCCAAAAAGATAAACACAGAGCACTTCCCGGTGGCATATGCAGCAATCGAGGCGAACAAAACGGTGTGCTAAATGTAAGTAAAAGCAGCACGCAGTGAAAGGGTTGTATCCAGTTTCAGCAGATTAAATAGAACGAAACAGTGGCCGGATTGATTTCTTGCGACGGCAGGAGCTTTCACCTGCGAAAGGATACTTGCGCTACCGGGGTGACCATTTTTTGGCATGCAAGATTAACACGGGTTGTATTTAGTTTGTGGATAAACACCTTTCTTATATTAAATAAAAAATCCATAATATAAGACGTTATAAGTTTTATCAGAAACAGTTACAGGCAACCAGTCTTCTCCAGTTCACATCTATATTCGGTTCTATAATTTGATAGCCACCTGTGATTCAGTTATAATACCAGCTAATATTGGCAGTTTAGCGATGACTGAACACTTCAATTTTATTCTGGCACTATTTACAAACTGTATTCATCTAATGCACACTTATTCAGGCGAAAACTGAAGACCTCCCCAGAAGCATGATCCTAACCCTAAACAAATGTTTGTCTTGCTAGCAAATCAAGCAATATTCCACGTCTCGATTATCCTTTACAATCGCATGGCACTGTTTTTTTGACACAAAAGTTCAACGAGTGAGGATAAAAGTCCATGCCTGTCTCATAATAGAGAAACAGGAAATTGAACGGAATTGGCCAATTCTCTCTATTATTACCATTCCCATTCCCCATTCGTTACCTTCGAACAAAAAAATACCGGAAACGGATTGATATCGTGCAGCAGTAACATGCCCCAGGACACACAGTGCGTTCGCAACACAGCATTGACCACTGACAAGTCACGTAGCACACACAAACACATGAACCAAACCCCGGAAGGAAGGATTTTGTGTGTTTATTTTCGCTTCAAATTGAAACATAACAATCGCAAAACTCACCCCCGCACAGCGTCCGGGTCCGGGTGTTGCTATTCTTCTCAACCAGTGACAATAATGACATGAGCTACCCTCGACCGAGCGCGCCACACAAAAAGGCACCATTCTTCATGGTGAGGGATTCGAAGGGCTTGGATGACTTTCTTTGCCACGCAACGCATAAATCATTGTTTATTCGCATTTCGTCAACAATGCCACCAGACGGAGAAGGAAAACATGGAATGTCCGCATTCCGCTAATTTCAAGCAGGAAGTTGGAATTTAAAGATGTTTGAAAAAGAAAAAAATCTACAGAAAGAGGCAGTTTCGTAAGGTAGTGAACATACTAAATTATATTATTGTTCACTTACTATTTATATGCAATATATTCTACGTTGCTTTAGCAATGTATTATACGAAACACGAACATAGGAATTGATCCAAATATTACCTAAAATTATTACATCTGATGATGAACAATGCATTGCCGTATTTTTAACCATTGTTGTATGTTTGCTGCTACTGTAGATTTATAGCATTTGAAATTAAATATTGTTGATTTTTTGACGAAGAAGTATTGTGCATCGACGACGATGTTTGTCTCGAACAAATTCTTGTAATAAAAAAAGTGTAACCATTTGTTGTTGATTACCAGCTACATCATTAAGAATTACTCAACTTAATACTACCACCAATATTGGTTTCAATACTATCACAACCCAACGATCAACGCCCAATATCAATTCAATATAATCTCAATACAATTCCATCCTATCCCAACTAGCACCGAGACGGGGAACGCAGCACGGAAAATGGGAGAAAAAAAAGCGTTATACCTGTTAAACCAATTATCTCATATCCACGATGGACGCCCGATTGCATGGGCCACCGGCCATCGCGAGCCAGATGGTACGCGCGAGCAACGAAACCCATCTCAACGTGATGTACGCGTCGTGAACGTAGAGAAGGGTAAAGGATCAGCAGCGCACCAACTTCCAACGCCTGATTTAATGATCTCCACTTTCGTGTGAGCTCCGGAGGAAAAAAAAAGGATGTTGCGACCGAACGATAGGACTTCACAACGGGATGAGATGATACGTTCCGGTGTTTGCTTTCATGATTAACGTAATAACGTCCGTTGTCGTGGTGTTCGAACGCATTTTGGGAGCCGAGTCGATCATGAGGTGCATTATGTTTTGCGGCTAAATTCGCAAATCACGCGTCCAGCCGACTGGCGGAAGGCGAACTAACGGGATCCCGGTTGTCCATATTACGCAACCCGCCCATTAAGTGTTCCCAAAAGCAGCGAGTCACGAGGTCAAAGAGACCGGGACCAAGTACGCAATTCTTCCGCATGCGGCACTTAATCCGTGAGCTACGCGCGCGTTGTTACACGTTTCGATCTTTAACCGAAGCGAGAACAATTTTGGGGAGGCCACGATTTCGGCCAGCTGCCTCAACATCGTCCTCGTCATGCGTGGACAGACAGACCGCTCATTAAAGCAAAAAAAAAACGAGAATGGAGCTGAATTCGGGGGATCGTCGCTCAATCCGTTGATCCTTGAATTTGTGGCCACTGTTCCTTCTTGAGGCGGTGGGTTAAGCTTGCAGTTAGGGATGATTGGGGTAATTTTTAAAAGTCTGTTTTTTGTGCTCCTAGCAGCCAACCTTTTACCGTAACAGTTCAATTCGTTCGTGAGTAAAATCCATCTCGATTAGGGCCAGAAATGGGGCATAGAGTTCTGAACGTTTGTATCGATGCGGCCTAAAGCGGTGCAGCTTTCTCCATTAGTTGAACGGCGCTGTAATTTGAACCCGAAACATCCACCTCGAAGGGATCAGCACCGTTCGGAGTGCATTACACACGTAAACGAAATGGGATGGCGTTCATTGCACAAATTTGACCTAATTTAAATGTCCAGCCATGTACAGATCAAGCAAAACGAGCTTTAACGCTAGGCGGAGGGAAGGGTGGCCTGTTGTTTACAAAATATCCTGTTTCAGGGTGAAAGTAATGAGCGATGCGTTTTGCTACGCACAGCAAACTAGGTACGATTTGTGTTGAAAATTATATTTTTGCAAAAATCAAACGAGATCCACATTAACCCGCCGTTTCTTGTTTCTCTCGTTCATTTTATCCTTTTAACTACACAAGATCATTATAACCCCATGTGTAATGGAGCGCGTAATTTCAATCATTGCGCTGGGGTTCGCTTAGCCGAGTGAGTAATATTAATGCAGGTGCATCGAAGCAATAAAGGTTTCAAGAAAATTGTTCTCAGGTTTCCAACAAGTTTTACATATTGAATAAGAAGATATTTTTCCTATGTGCATACTTCACAAGTACAGATACTTTATTTCAAAATATATCACCACCACTCATTTAAAATATGGTGCTATCGATATACGACCGCATTCAAACACTTCTAAATGCATTCAGCTATTCGAGCATATAAAATCTCTTCAACATCTCTATTACACTAATTCTCATCCAATTCCCAAGCACCGATGACAGAAGAAATGATCACTATCCATTCCAGATCATCCACTGCAGAAGCAAACGAAGCGTTCGTTAAGAATGTCGCACTGCATTGCAACAACTAAGGCTCCAACAGCAGCCAGCTGCACAAAGACCGCATTATCGCCCACCAACAAGGCGTAACATTGCGACGAGCGAGCGAGTGAATTCAATTATGCTCTTCCCACGCCGTTTCAGGCGAGGCGCTTCACCGGTGGCGATGGTAGTACGCTCGAACAAAATCAAACAATCGAATGCCGGGTGTCGGCCGGGTGCAATCTTAAAACGCTGAACGTCAAAGAAGACGTCCCTTCCAAAAAAAAAACAAAAAAATCCTTAACACTCCCCGCCTCGGTTGCACCATTCGGTTAACCATAGTGACCGAACCGAATGATCGCAGGACGAAAAACACCCACACACAGTGCGCACACAGCAAGGGTGCGTGTGTGCGATTCCCGTGCGCAGCAAGCCAATTTTTTTGTTTCCCGCATGACTTCCCGCGTGGTGTTAGGTGTTCGGGGAAATCTAGCCATGCAGCAGGCACCCGACGCAGGAATCACCTTTGTCTGGTCGATTTGTGTTGTACCACAAACCAGCGCCCACACCCGAAACGCGCTCGCACTCCGGGAGGTTCGTCCTTGTGTTCTGCACACGTCGCACAGGTCCGCAAGGACGGATTATCCCGGAAAGGAGCATTGATGTGTTGCTTCCACTGTCTTCCAGCACGATCCTACGAGCGATACAAGGGAAGAAATTTAAAAAAGAAGGACAAATCTAATCAATACAATTACATGTGTTAGCTTGCTTCCCTTCTTGGACAATCGTATCGGGGATAACGCGTCCGAAGAGTCGATGCTCACCGGCAAACCATTACCATCGTGAAAGAGGTGTAAAGAAAGTCATCAAACGTGTTCGTCCATCGTTTGCCAGGAGCAGTGTGCCTTCTGGAGCGGAGACAATTCCCATGAAAATATGATTGTTCAACAGCCTCCGAACCGAACGAGCAAAGATGTCTCGAAAGGACAGACAATGCACAACAAGAGCCGAAGGAGCAGCAACGGAAAGGACCAGGATCTGTCTGCCTGTCACCTGGTGTGTCCCCCGCCAGCACGGTTGAATGTTGCTATTGTAATGAAGATATTTATTCAATATTTGGATGTGTTTTCCTATTCCCTTCCAAGACCGAAGGGCAACCAACACAAACACGAACCACCGGTGGCAGAGAGATCATCACAATCGGCAGCATCAGTTCGATTTTCCCACTGCACCGATTTCAACGAAAATGAATGCTCCTTATCAGACCGATCGAATCTTGTGGGCATAGTTTGGCAACAAGTTTTGCTTGTTCGTCGGTGATACAGCGCAGCACCGATCCCAACGCTAAAATCACGCACTTTGCAAAAATATAAAAGCCCAAACGAAACCCAAACATCCCGATGACGTACTTGTGCCTGTGCGCTCGACAGTCATACTATTGGTTAGATGAAGGATTACGATAAGCGACACGCAGCGTGCCCTGCAGGGTCTGTGCATTGTTTGTACATTCGGAGGTACAACGCTTCAGGTGTTTTGTTTCGTCTAATGTTTATTTTTGTCCTCGCTCTTGTCCGGTCAGGCCGAAAGCCGAGGCGCACTAGAGCTGCTGTGTGCTTTTGTTTTATGCTGGCGGCGCGCGTCCTGTGGCTAATGCCAGTGCAGACATTTTGCCTACACCGGACCGCGTTCGATAGTCAGACAGCTGCCAGCAGCTTTACCGTCGTGGGCGACGACTCAAGTTCTCGGAGCTCGGTATTTGGAAAGAACAATAGACAGTGGGACGCTAACATGTTTTTTTTTTTGTTATTCTCATGTGATTTTCCCCGAATGGCGACATATCTTTATGTGGCTCTTAAAGACAAATAAACGCCTCATCTATCTTTGCTACGTATCGATTAGGCCTATCTTGAATAGGATCAGAAATGATAAACATGTTTTTATTTTTGTGAAAATTTGCATCCGTCGAACATAGCCTGATTGGAAGCAGATGGGTACTGTTTGATTGTGGGATCGTACTGCCTATACTCGACGAGAAAAAACTGTCACGTGTATTCTCTCTTATCACATGATGACGATCGTGGTGCAAATTGAGACGAACATATGTCTTTATAATAGTATGTAGTCAGATTACAGATAAGCCTGCAACTCTCAATAAAATGAGTTAGGATCAACAGAAGTCAGCACATATTACTCCGATATCCATCAACGATAATGTTCGTTTAGATAAAATGAAAATTCTCTTATGGGGTCAGTTTAGCCGATTATTTTGCTACAGTATTGTGCTTCATTAAAACAATATTCTACTAAAGTTACTCTTAGGTTGAACAATTAGAAACACAATTTTCATTGGGATAAATAATGAAATGCAATGATACACTTCACCCAAAAAATTTTGGATGATTTTAATCTTGGGTCGAGCTGTTAATGTGATAAGTAGAACTTTAATATATAAGAGCCCATTTCCGTTTCAGATACTTCTGAAACCATCAAAATCGAGAATGAATACCTGGATTTATAGTTTTATAGATTTTTTTTCTGCATATATGTACAAGTAGCATGCATTAGCTTAATTTTCTCATTTTCTAAACCATCGAAAAAGGAGGACACTCTCGTCGCATTATATCGTTTCCACTTCTTCCTTCTTCTTGACCAGATACGTGCGTATTCTGTTTACATTTTATTACCTTAAATGATGCGTTCCATCACACCAGTTGCTACACATCTTTTCCACGTTTAACTTTACTCTCACGAAGCTACATTCGTTCCTGCGCATCGGTCCGCATTGCGCGGCTCACTATGGCCCTGTAATAATGTATCCCTACCGTGGTCACAGTAATGATATATGCATACTAGTTTTAATCTTGTTTTTACACATTTGTCACAATCACCGCCACATGCACACTAATTTTACAGACGATTTATATGATTACTTGTGTTGAAATCTTAACACTTCTAGAAGATGGTTTGCTGCTGTATTAAATAGATATCGTTTATAGATCTTTCCATGTGTGTGTGTTTTGTCATCTTTCTCACATCACCAAAGATTTCCATCATATTTTACACTCTACTACTCTAGCACAGTATTGGCTACCTTTGCAAAATGTAGCAAACGTCTAAGTTCTCTTACAGAGTAACGCATTACACCCTAACAGTCGTTTCGAACACCGGAAAAGGTCTCTAGATGAATGGGGCGTACTCGCCTGTGGCTTAAACAAGCAAAAAGTGCAATTTATATACCATCATCAACCAGAAACCTGCTTCCCATTCTCTCTCCCGGTTCCAGAAACTACACCGCGAGAATGTGATTTTCGTTTTTTGCTTTCTTTGCCGATTATTTGCCCTATTCTTATTTATAGTGCCACGGATCGACGTGCACTCATTTTGTAAGCTCGCGCCAGGCCTTGCTGGCACCTTTACGTGTGCATTTGCCTGGCAACAGAAAAGCACAACTCCCGAACAAACACGCAGGGCAGAAATAAATAACATCAATAAAACAAGAAAGAAGGGACAGGCTGTAATACACACACACAAAAAAAAACATCGACGAAGATCACTATCGATGCGACCATTAACGGTAATAAATTATGAAATTGCTTTTCTACCAGTACAAAACAAATAAACGAAACGAACGCCCCAAAAATTGCAGCCACTAACACGACTATGGATACGGGGGAGCATCTCTCCGGCAGATATCGATAAAGTTATTATAACTTAAATTGCAACAATTTGTTAAACGGTAAGCTTCATCCGCCCCGCCAACGGAAAACGGGTGCATTCTTGGCAAATAATTTAAAGCAGCACGATGCGCGAGCGATCCACCGATGACGGTTAGCTGCACCGAAGCAATGATCAACGCGTTTCTGGAGCGTTGTTGTGTTGTGTTTCTTTGCTCTTGCCTTTTTTTTTAATTTGTGTAGCCGATTAAGGACAATTCAAGGATTGCCTCTTCCCATTCCCATTTACATCATAAAAAAAGGTTTGACGTCCTCATCTTTTATATTTAGCCCACCGTTAACCGCCATGATCGACCGTTGATCAGCCGTTGGAGAGGATTTGCCTGTGGATTAAAGCATTGCATAGAACGTATATTAACTTAGTCTGACTCGCAGACATCACTTAGCGATATTAAATCATAAACAAGCGTAAAATAATTTAGTCACATAGGAACGGAGGACCTTCCCTAAGGCCTCCCAACATAAAAGAGATCAACAGATCAAATGATAAATTTTCCAAAAGACAAAAGAAAATTCTTCGTACTTACAATACTTGTCGTCAGCGTGGATTCGAATGTGGCTGTTAAGGGTGCTCGACTGCCGGAACTGTTTGCGACAGACCGAGCATTCGAATGGCTTTTCGCCGGTGTGAATCTTCAGATGGTTCGACAGGGTTCCCGTCTGACGAAAGGTTTTGCCGCAGTACGAACACGTGTACGGTTTTTCACCTGCCAGAGTCAACGGAAAGAGATTTCATCAGAACACAAGCATCGAACAGACCATTTCAATACACGTTTTCAGTACGTGGATAAGACGTGCACCTAAATGGAACCTTGTTCAGCACAAAGGAATAAAGTCATAGCTTACCGGTGTGGATTTTTATGTGATTCGCTAGGGTCGTCGTCTGGCGGAACTCCTTCGGACAGATGCTGCATTTGAAGGGTTTTATGCCTTAAAGACAGAGGTTAGGAACCTATCAGGTCAATATTGTCTAGATGGGAAGGATGGGAAGGTAGAGAGAAGCCGTGGTCACATAAGACGCGGAACGTTATCGATCGTGTGTGGTTTTGATGTGCATTCCACATTATAAATACAAGTTTACTAACTCCCTTTAACATTGAGCTACACTATTAGCAAAAAATGGCAACACTCGCGTTACTAATTCGTCGGTCAACTAACATGACTGCTGTATAATGGCATCTGTACACTTACAAAATTTATCATCCGAATGAATCCGGATGTGACTGTTGAGCGTGCTGGACTGCCGAAACTGTTTGCCACACACCGAACATTCGAATGGTTTTTCACCGGTGTGTATTTTCTTGTGATTCGAGAGGGTACTCAGCTGCCGGAACTGCTTATCGCAGAAGTTACAACTGAAGGGTTTTTCGCCTGCGGAAACAAAATGGAGAGTATAAGATGTTAATAATCACTACGCATTCACCCGAGCAAGAAAACGATAACTACCTGTATGAATTTTCATATGGTTCGACAGCGTCGTCGTCTGGCGGAACTCCTTCAGGCAGATGTTACACTTGTACGGTTTTTCGCCGGTATGGATTTTCATGTGGTTGGTCAGAGTGCTCAGCTGACGAAACAATTTGTTGCATTCGGTGCACGCGAACGGTTTCGAGCAGTTGGGAATTTTCATGCCAGCACTTTCCACCGCCTGCTGTGACATTGGGGCTGTTGTCGTTTTGAGGGAATCTTGCGAGGGCGTTGCGTGGGAGTCACTAGCAATCACCTAAACCCGATGGGCAATCGGGCGGTTTATATCTTCCAGATTAGAGGAACGAAATCCACACTAGGCGAATCAGCTGTACCGAATGGAAGAGGTACTTGTATTGTTTTGCAGTTCTACTCGCGCAATGATTTGATGTAAGTATGTTTAATGTAATGTCCCTGTCATTTTTTTTATTTAGTTGCTTACTCAAGAAGTTTTAAAGACATGAAAATGAATTAAAGCCGTAATAAGCAACAAACAAAACTTTTAGAAAATTGCACAAAACTTCATACACAGAAAGAGTATAAAAAACAGTGTGGGCCAGTGTTGCGAGCACACTCCCCTCATTTGTACCGATTGCACAAGTGTTAGTTTTGAAAACAAACCCTACCCTAACCCTATTTTCCCACTCCGCCCGTGCTTGCTTGCTGTGATTTTAAGCCAAAATTTTCCACCCAAATTCGGCCGCGTTGCATGATGCTACCTAGCGTATTTCGTCGACGACCCGTCCTAGTGACCTTCTGCCTGGGCGTAGATTGGCCAACTTGCCGGAGTAACACCGAAAAGAACCTCTGATGGACACGGCTGAATCGAGTTCAACAACATCCACCGAACCACATGCATAGCTCTTGCACAAGACTTGCTCCAGCCACACTCGCGCACTGTTTACTGACGACCGACGACGCTTTTTTAACACATTTTCACTGCCCGATGCCGCGAACGCCTAGACCATCACGGTCCACATCCGGGGAAAAACGGAAACCGTCCACGAACCCGGAAAACGCGAAAAAACAACACACTTTTTCCAATCGGATTTTTTTTCTTTTCTACTCCGACATGATTTGACAGCTGAGCGCACGGTACGTTGGTGTGCGTGAGATCGTCATGCTTCAGCCGGGTTGCATCGGTGGCACTTGCGTACTATTGATGATGACAGTTCATGATATAAAAAATTTTCAAATAATTTTTTTATGAAAAATACATAAATTTTATGTACGAATTCGAAATATTACAACATTCTGACTTCTCGTTCCTGAGTTGTAGAGCATCAAATATGAATAATCTTACAAAGCGCGCGAATCATATAAGAATAATTTGTATTTTTTTAGCTTTGTTAACTGATTTATGGTGAAATTCTTTTTCGATACCTTATTTTGTCGCTTTTTATCACAAGGAATTGTTTGTTAAGAAGTAATAATCTTGATAAACAAATTTATTTCACGCAACTGCATTGGATTTGAAATGACCGTTAAAGCTATACGAATTATATATTACAATTTTTGTCCATCATTACAATGTTGTGTGAGCGAGTTAATGCACTTTTAGAATCAATTAATTGAATTGTTGTAGTTGTGTTAATACTCAAAATAAAAGATTCATGCAACAAAATCATTACTTCCGAATATTTGCATTAGAAACATTACGACAAGATAAAAAAGAAGTATTCGAATATGTGATCCCGAGAAATAGACAATTTATAAAAAAAATAAGTTTATACAAACAACTGGGATAAGAATTTGTTTTTAAAAATACACCAATACCTCTAAAAAATCCAAGGTTGGGAAAATTACATACTTTGTATCGAAATGTCCCGTGCATGCCTATCACCAGCGATTTTAACCCACCGACCAATGTCAATTAAATTCCAGCAACAAAGCCACGCTCTCATTAAGGTCACGCCTGGTAAGCACCGCAATTGACATGTTGCGCGAACCAGAACTTATACGCTCGAAACGAAACCCGAAAACAGACGTACAATCCCGCTCGGTGCTTCTTGATGTTCCACGGCCAAATGTGACTTTCATTTTTCAAAACCCTTCCTTCCGTGTTGCTTCCGCTAACTCTCACTGTTTATTTCAACTGATCGAGACGAGTCTCTTGGTCCCATCCCGGAGCTGGAGGGTTTTCAGCGATCCCTTCCTTTTTGGATGATCAAGATCAACAATCTGCGAACGACATCCGCCTCGCCGTCGACGCTGCGACCCGAAACCGACCGGGTGACTTAATGGCCGGTCATTACGCGTGTAATTTCTAACCGGGCGTAGGTTATGATTTCGCAACCTTTTGCATCCCGACCCGAGACCGCGTAGCCGGATCAAAGAATCCACCTGTTTCCTGTGTGTGAGTATGGGGACCTCGAATTACCCGAGGACCCTTTGGTTTGCCTTTTGGTTAGAATATTTTAATTCCTCCTTCTCTCGCTGTCTCTCTGCAAGGGAAGTGAAGCCGCAGCTTCAGCCATAAGGACGGCCATTTGAAATTGGACGCCAGAATAAGCGCCCCCGGGAGCGAAAAGTGCATCAAATCCGTGGGAAAGCTCCCTCATACGCGCCTGCACTCGATCAAGATCGTATCTGGCGTTCGTACTTAATGAAAGTCAGTTTAACGATGAAATGCAGGCACGCAAGATGAGGTCATAAAAACCACGATTGTGGAGCCAAAGACCTTAGAGCCAAAGGTGAAGTTTGCTTATGGTGAAGGTCTCCTCTGTCGAACATTCATTTCCATTCTTCCAATTCCTTTTCCAACTCGCCTCCCAAATATGCTGCACACCTGCAAAACGGAGGAATTCGCCTGAATCTACGAATTTGGCTGCGAAATTGAAATGCTTTGCCAACAAGCACGAAAAGAAAGAACGATAGAAGGAAGCCACCGCTGGAAGCGGAGTGGTGTGTTGATCTGTCGTATCACGGCCAGCATGCGCATGCCCTTCCAGGCACTTTGCACACAATGCTCGAGTTCGTTGTCCAGATTGAGTTTTGCACCACTGTCCCAGAGGCAGGATGCGCTGGACTTCACCTTTTCTGGAAAGAACAGTGTACTCTGGGCACTTTCACCCAACGCTTGGAAGCTACTGGTATAAAAAACAA
>JXXA01001592.1:0-11070 GCA_000956255.1 Anopheles punctulatus | reverse complement strand
GTAGTTTGTAATGTTGAGCCGTTGTTAATATTAAAGGGGGCTGTTCAATTGTCTTTTGAAATAAAGGTTTTCGACATTCTGAACATTGAATCGATTGGTGATCATTTTTTGATCCTATGCATGCACATATGCACTGTCCGTGAAAAAAAAAAGTTCATACACTGCACTTTTTCTTACTTGCTTAATATTCTAGCGCTCTCTACAATTTTTCGCGATGGACAATTTGCTCTTTCACAATTCGATTCCATCACTGTTAACGTACGCCATTTCTGAAGCTACTCGGGGTTGGGATGGTTTCCATTCGTCTGACGGCTTCAGAAGCTGCTTTAGTGTCTGTAGTAGAGAACGATTAAGGAAGAAAGATAATGAGAGAAGCTGATAGTTGCAGTTAATCATCGTTTTGTAGCTACCTGACATGTGGAAGATCCTGATTTGGTGTACAGCAATCTTAAGATGGCAACCAAAATCACGATTGCGAAGGGAGCGAGTGCAAGTGTCCAACCAATGAAATCAGCCCAATTCGGATAGACGTACCGTCCGTACGAAACGGGTTTGTATTGCAGCCAATTGAAGCAAAGTATGAACTGAAATACAACCACGGGAAGCCATTACGTTTACGATGGACTTTGAAGGAAGCACTATTAAACTTACCACTAGCAGTGCGGGTGTAACGTACTTCCATATTGCCATCCAAAACCGGTGAAACCATTTCGAGCGCTTGCCCATCATCTCCTCAATATTGCAGATGAACCGTTCGGCACCGTAAATCCAACCGACGAGGACGCACTCAGCGATGGCTATCAGTAGCACGGACCAGTTAGCTGCATATTTATCGAACAGCTGGAACCAGTACATGCCACTCTGTAGATAGCGAATGAGAATGAAAGTCAGTCCGGATGGCGAAATTGTGCTTGAATTTTGTATATCTAACCCACTATCAGCTACTCATCGACTCTTTTCACAGAAACAGTTATTTAAACTAATTCATCTCACTCCATTCTTATATCTTCGTTTTCGGAAAGATTTTAAAATCTCTCGTAAAAGCAGCGGCTCCTTACGAACTACTATGGCCCTAGGCATTAGGACTGCCTCTGTGTCATCTGCTGCGAATATCATGTACCTTTTATTATTGTATACATCTCTTACTCTCTTTCCCTCTTCCTCTCTCTGTGGAAAGTAACCTGGCTTATTGGAGTGTTTTAAAAGTATCCGTGACAACGACAATATTACATTTTTGTCTGTTGGAAGTAAAGTTTTCGCTGAATTTTCTATCTAATGCCAGCTGTTTAATGTTCAATTTTGTCAATTTGCTAGTTTGAGTCAACAGCAGCAGAAATCAGACGTGGCTACACACTAATCTCATACTGTTTTCAATTAATTTTATTTAATCTCATACTGTTTTTCTTTTTCGAGTTCTTTTCTTCTCCAATTCTGATGGCATTTATCACCCAAATCTGGTTCAGAACCAGTTCTTCAACTGCTGATTGTCTTACATTATCTCCCTTTGTTCTGAACTTAAGAGATCGGTCAGGTGTACTTCCTGTCATCCTTTGTTTTTTTTTCTTTTTTCAATCAATTCTATCAATATGTTTATCCTCAATCTTTCAAAGCTAATCGTTCATAATCCTGTGGAACTTGTTCCTCTTGGAGTTCGAGTTACTGAGCTAGGGAAGAAAAAAATGAAGAGGTGCAATATATTTAATAAACATGTATATATATGACTTTATTCTATCGAGTACAAGCGCATTTCTTCCCGCAATTCTTATTTTCATGATCCTCTGTTTCAGTCTACTTATCGAAGAGATCTTGTCCATACCGATCCAATTCTTGCCTGTCTGTTTCTCACTCTACTCTTGGCCAAGCCTGGAGTGTAGGATTAAAAAGAGTAAATGAACACTTCTCTCCAATTCACTATTGGCTTGTGAGATTTTTAGCGCCCTTGCGCGAAGTAAATACAAAACCTAACCTTGACGTACAGAAGTTTCACAAACTTCCATTTCAAATTTCGTTGCTTCAAGCACTACTACGTTACAAAGAGTCGTATAATAGCCGCTTTTGTTCAGACGATCACTGTTCTTGTTTGAAAAAACAGTACTAATGGCTTACATTTGTGACAAAGATCAATCCACCGAGGTAGCCCACGATGCTGACGGCAGCCACGACCGCCGTCTTTCTGCGACGCAGTGCAGGGAACGCATCCAGTACAGCAGTGACCACCGTTTCCATCAGAGTGAACTGCGAGTCGAGCCCGAGTGTGAGAAGCATGAAAAAGAACAGCACTGACCAGAGCCGGGGCATCTGCAGCTTTCCGACGAGCTCGGGAAATACTACGAACGCCAGTCCGGCTCCCTGATCGATGACACTGTCCACGCCCGTGTCCAGCTCGTGCGCCAGAAAGCCGATGATGGCGAATATGACAAACCCGGCAAAGAACGAAGTCAGTATGTTCGAGATGGCCACTACGATCGCGTCCCGGTAGCAGTTGTTGTCGAAGCGATTGTACGAAGCCAGCGTCAGCAGACCACCCCAAGCGGGACTGAGGGCGAAAAAGATTTGCACCGCGGCGTCTCCCCACAGCTGGGCGGTCCGCAGTTTGGCCCAGTCGGGCCGCAGATAGTACATGATACCATCGTACGCTCCGGGCAGGGTCAGACCGCGGATGAACAGTGCCGCCAGCACTACGTACGGGAAGAGCGCGGTGAAGTAGACCACCTTCCCGGAGCTCTTCACGCCGCGCGACAAACACAGGAACACGATGACCCACGCAGCTAGCAAGCAGATGGCTAGTCGCTGATTTATCGTGCCGGTTTCCTCAATACCGTGGGACAACTGGAGAAAGTAGTTTCTTAAAGTAGAGCATGTTGAATGTCGACCTTTAGTACGATTTAGCACATATTACTGAGAATTACATTTAAATTCAACGAGCCCCGTGTACAGAATGCATAGCACAGAGTATTTATCAACACTTGTTTACGGGAAACATTATTTTGATAGAATCGGTTGAGCTAATAATCCATGCAGGGTATCAATTCATGATTTTCTCAAAATTCATGTCAGAAACAAATGTTTTTCTACCGTCAACGTTTTTCTACTGTCGTTCTACTTCAGGCTAGTCAATTCATGTCAATAACAAATGTTTTTCTACTGAAACAACTGAGTTTTTTTTTATTTCCCCTTAAAGTCAAATTACGTGAAAATAGTAGTCTCGTAAAAATAATGACAATTGCAATGCCAAACAACTAGATCATTCATTGGTGTACTTCATTGATGTTGGAAAAAACAAGACAATGAATGGTTTAGTTTGTTATTGCCATAAACAAGTGTTGGGTCGAAGATATCCGCTGGATAACAAGTAGGCTGTCGCACAGAGAACAGAGCACAGAGAAGGCTGTACCGCACAATGACATCCAAAAAAAGTGTCTGATAATTGTAAATAGTGTTGTTAAAAAAGATTACTCATAACAGTTATAATTTATAGAACTTACATCAGTTTTGCTGAATGATTTTCGAGTCTAATAGATTTTCGAAGCCAGCTACTGCTAATAACTATGTTTACTGAACATTTTCACCTTACAGTTGTTGTTCTTCACGAAAATTATAGATTTTTCGTGAAATCGAAAATTGTGTATTCAAATTTCGTCTAACTCCAATCAAAGGGTAAGTTTGTGTTGCATTTAGTTATCATATTGAATTATTATTATCATATTGAAAGACATCCCTTTAGCTGTCGAGTTAAATCAGCTATCGTCCCTGTTTTGGGCCGATACACATAATGCTGTTTCTATGGACATGAGAAATCTTTGTCATGAAAAAAACAAAACAAAGTGAACAGCATAATGAATGATCCCCTATGAATGGGGAATGGGGTTAAGCCTATGAATGATCCCACACAAATGCAATCAATGAATAAAAAAAAGTATTATTTGATGTGTGTGATCTTATTATAATCACAACACAAAAGTTTTCGCAATGGATGAGCAATGTTTAAACGGAAATTCAACTTACTTGAAAAACTCTTCCGCTGGTGGCTTACGTGGCGTGCGTAGTGTAGCGTTCAGGACGCGGAATCGCTCATGCGACAAGCAGTTGGCCATGTAGTAGGATCCATTGCTAGCGGCACAGCTGTCCTCCTCCTCGTACGAAAAACAATTGGCTGTGGCCCACTCGTGCTGACAGCCTCGCCATGGCAGGGGATCTTCGAACGACACCACCATGTAGAAGACGGTCCAGGCAATTATCACATTGTAGTATAGCATCACCATGCCGGAGATGAGTATCATGCCGTATCCTAGCCCTTCCGAAAGTGGTGCAAGACGTTTAAAGAGAATCGCCGGTCCCAAGCCCACGTACTGTGCCAGGGAGAGCTCCATGAACATCAAGGGAAGTCCGGCGATGACCAACATCACGGTGAACGGTATGAGAAATGCGCCTACCATGTGATCGAGAAGGAGACGTGCGCTAAAAAGTCTGATCGTACGAACCACAATGATCTACTTACCTCCGCCGTTGCTGTAGCAAAGGTAGGGAAATCGCCAAACATTTCCCAGCCCAACGGAGTATCCCAGCAGGGACAGCAGAAAGTCGTAACGCCCTGTCCAAGAGCCACGTTTTGCATGCACTTCATCGTTCATTTGATCGTCACTGCTGAATTCGTAGTCCAACGTGTACGCCAACTGTCTTCGACGTTCTACTCGCCTAAGCCAACCTTCGGCCGTAAGTTTCGTACTACAGTCCTTGAAGCAGATAACAAACGTCGGCGGCAACGGTATCACTAACAATGAAAATTCTAACCGGCCCTCATATCTACAAGCTTTTATGAGTGCAATTACCGTGTAGCTATAAACAAGATATTTATCAGATAAATCTTCTTACTTCACTTTCATCGTCGACGACACTATTCATCCCTGCACCGCTGGATCACTTCAGGTTACTGCAGTAGCCAGATCGGCAATCAAACGTAGTAAACGGTTGTGAGATTTCTTGCATGGGATTCTACCGACGGCATGTTGCTCGCCCGACATTGTACGGTGGATCGCAAAGCGGTGAGAAATATTGCTAATTAACTCACTGTGAAGGTTGAGCTGTGTGGCTGTGGCCACCGCATTGCACTTTAACTGGGCTATAGAACGTTTTGTATGTTACCTGTTGTTGAGTTGTGAAGAATTTATCAAACGAACGCAAATATTGCAGCAGCAGCGGAACAGTGAATACATGCATTTATGTTTATTTTAAGTCTTGAAGAAATTCCAAGCAGAACTATGCTCCTAGACAAATGCTCTAGGAACATGTTTCCCAGATATCCGGTACTCTGTTGCTGTTGCTCATCTAAAATTGGACATGTTTTTTTTTCACAAAATCAAGCTTTATGTTTATCGCATTTTTAGTACATTAGTTTGATGTAATTCAAGTTGTCTTTCCTCAGCAAATAGAGAATGACCCTGTCGAATTTTGATAGCAGCGGTGATTTTCATTAGGCAAAGGCTTACTGAAGGGCTCGTTTCCTTTTAGCTATGATCAATTGATCGGCTTTGGTAGTGCAATTCAGAGATATGATTAGAGAAAATATAGTAATACGGAGTAATGTTACCTAAGCAATCTTTTTTGTAGAATTGATTTTGAAGATTAAGTTGCTAATTAATTGAATTCGATTTCAGGATTATTGAAATCTTACAAGAATGAATTAAATGTGAAGATAATTTTTTGAACGTTCACAGTTTTTGTGAAATGCAATATATAATTTACACCGATACATATTGCATCAATCGAGTCAGATGCAAATAATGGTCTGACTGTACGTTGGAGTACTCCCTGCAGGGTATCAACAGTTAGCTATCAACAGTTCTTTCAAATATTCACCACAAATTCACCACTGTTACGCAACAAGTTATATCACCAAAACATACCTCTTACGAGATATTTGATGACCATTTGTTTCATGGGCCGTTGAGTGAGACGAAAACAAAATTATTCAAACTAAACTGAGTTGTTAAGCGGCCAAACAAGTGCATGCGGTGCCAAACGGTGAAGTGAATTTATTATTTATTAACGACGTCTTTAATTACGTTGTTGGAACTCTCTAGATTCCAATTAGATTTCACACTTCTCTTAAGAATACCGCAGAGCACCATGTACCGTCCAGCAGGTTACGATGATTCCGAGGACGATGATTTCGATGAGTTTGGATATTTTTGTAGCTCATATCCGGGAAATAAGGTATGTGCGCGTTTTTGTGACATTTTAAGATTATATTACACAATTTATTGCGCACCTAACATTTGTAGCCAAAACCGACAACCGATCCGACGATAGAGCAAACTCCGACGGAGGATAATGACACGCTCCTGTTCAATGCCATTCTGGATGGCGATCTAGCGGAGACGAAGCGCATATTGGAGAAGGACGAATACTTACGCACTGGTGGTAGGCTCCGGCATGGTTGGCCTGCACTATTCTACGCCTGTTTCGAGGCCAAACAGACCATTGTGGAGTATCTAGTGCAGGATTTGCAGATCGACGTAAATCGTCAGTATGACCTCCAAACAGCGCTGATTATTGCATGTAGCTCGTCGCGACCAACGGAGGATGTGTTTCAGGTTGTACGGCTGCTGTTGGGCAATGGTGCCATTATCGGTGTTTTGGACCAGTACGGTTGTTCACCGCTCATGTTGGCCTGCAAGCAAGGACATCTGGCTGTGGTAAAAGAAATTGTGGCCGAGTCCTCCTTGATTTCAGCCGATAATGAAGGAAACACGGTATGTGTCGTGTGTGTTATGTAGCAAATGTGCAGGATGCCTTTACTTTTCATAGAAGCTCCGTTCTTACAGGCGCTCTTTTATGCGGTCAATAGTAACAATTTGGATGTGGTGAAGGTTCTACTCAGAGCCGGTGCTCAAACGCATACCGTCAACCGACAGGGTTTCACGCCGAGACAGTGTGCAGTGAACAGGAACTACCTCGATATCGCCGAACTTTTACCGTCAGAGGAAACCCCGTACCAACTGCCGGCCAAGTATATGTCCTACGGAACATTCCGCAACTTCATGCATGGCGAACGTGTTCAGGATCCACCCGGTTACCATCCCGATCTGGGCTTGATGTTGTTGGGTATGGGAAGCGAGAGTAAGCTCCCCATCTTCGCACAGGCAAACATGGATCTGTTCCAGTTCCTCACCCTCACCGAGGAACGATTGCGTGAGCTTGGCGTGAAATATCCCATCGAGCGGAAGCGTATTCTTCTGGGACTGTACGATTTTCATCGCCAAAAATGGTCCAAAAATAGCCTTTGGACAATGCCAAAGCAAACCGCACTGGAGTAAGCTGCTATTGCGGGCATGTGCGCTGAAACATTATATGTGATTGTATTCTTTTTCGTTATTTTTATAGCTTTTACGACTTGCTGGAAGCACTGGCAAACATGCTAAAACACCTAACGGTCATGCAGTGCTCACTGCTTTACACGAAAGCGCTTACTGAGACAGCCGATCCAAATGTAATGTCTCATGTGGAGCAGAATTCGAACCTGTCCCAAAAATTAGCAGAACTGCGCACGACAGTTTGCGAGTTGAAAGCGCACATCCATGTAATACACGAACTTACCTCACCCAAACCAGTCTTGCACGTAACGACGACGACGACCTGGCGAAATACCGGTACGACACGTAGAATGTACACTCTTGCTTCCTGCGCCGTACTTGGCGGTTTGATTGTTTACTTCAAATCGAAATCGTTATCCGCTTCTGTTTTCACTGCGTGGAAAGTTTGAATACGCTTGATATGATGTTATAGAAATACAACTAAGAAAACGTTGGTTTATCGTTTATTTTAAAAATCCATAAATCTCTCGTTTGCCCAGTCCTTTGGAGTTTCTTCTTTCGTCTTCTTGTAGAGCGTCCATAAGCGCTTTGTTGAGTGACGCACCGGCACCGGTTGCCATATCGAGGCATTTTTTCAGTGTTTCCATACGAATCGATCCCTCGCCCGAGGTGCGGACCGTAGTTATCGATTGCTTCCCATCCGGACGGCAAGACACACCTACCGCAACGCTAACCACACTACACTCTTCCTCCTCGGCGGATGGATCCACAACACACTGGTCACCAATCTTGCACACGGTAACGAGGATCGGAGCCGTCGTTACGTCCAATCGCTCGCAGTCGTACGGATCGTCGGTAAGTATAAGATCCATTGAACCACCGTCCATCATGGCGGTGGAAACGCGCGGAATTCTGGTGTTGTACAGAGCGCCTTTCACTGCCAGCGACACCGCGTCGAACAGATTGCCGCCACACTCGAGTATCAGCACGTCCACGTACAGCTTCCAGCACTGGTGCTTGGCCATGATACATAGGCTCGACAGATCGAGCCCTTTCTGGGATTCGTATGCTTTTGCGAGGGTGTTAGATATCTCCGTCGCTAGCTGCTCACCTCCTCGACCTTCGAATTCTGGAGTTGCGTTCGCTGAACAGTCGATGAAGAAGTCGATTTTTCCCTCGTTCGGCCGATCGGGATGCGGTGTGTCTATTTCGGCCTTCACCCCGACGAGTATGTCCGTCTTGGCGAGCCGCAACCGTGCCGAGCCGGACGCATGCACGACCACGTCCGATTCGAGCTCCATCGGTCTGTAGTCCCGATTCGTTCGTCCATCGTTGCGAAAGTTTTTCTACGAAACAAAACAAAGAGCGGCCCGTTGTTGTATTTGGCATAAATGTGATACACTTATTTCCACACTAACTCACCTGTATTCCATGCAGAATGTAAGATTTTTCCGCCTCACTTAGCAGCACGTTCGCCATCGGGGTTCAGTTTGTAAATTGTAGTTTATTTACACACAATTAATTTCTGAAAGGTAAATAACCGACTGATTGTTTACGTTATAAGCATGTGTTCACAAGTCGGTTGTTGGCCAAAGTTTGAAGCATTAACCAACGAACCGCCACTGGTCATTCACTTTGACAAATGAGACAAATTAGATCACTTTCGATTGGATAGTTATTTAGAGCATTTTCCATTTCTTTCTTAAATCACACATATGAAATCTCATAGACTAATATTTTTATATGGAATATGATATCCGTTCCACATAAAAATCCGGTAGATGTCTGCTGTCTGTGCAGAAATGTTAAACTAAGCATCGAAGCAAATCCTTGTTTTGTTTGATACTTGCATGATTGCATAGATTTTTTGTGTGTTATGTCTTTTTCGTAAGGCTGTAGAACGAAACCTAAAATCCATGCAGAGGAAGCTCCCGCATGTGAAAGAATTGTTTGCCAGCTAATAGAGTTGAAAAATATAATATTATGAATGCAACTTTTTTTTTAATTTGCAAAAAGGTCCATAATCTATCCTGTAGTCTATTCAGCCGCCTCGGTAGCACGCATAGACTTACTATTCTCCTGTTATTTAGACTTACGATTTTAATACATAAACTCCATAGGTACCATATTTTATAGATAACTAAACATCGTCGATTTCGCTGTGTGAGATAGAATTGAAGCGATAGGTGACTTCATTGAAGAGAGAATGTTATGCACTAAATCCGAGATGCAAGACGCAGAGAAGATTTCTGACGCCGTGCAGATGGTTCTAATTGGAACAGTTAGTAAAAGAGGATACATATAGGGATACTTGTACCAACGTACAAGACGAAACGTACATACGTGGTTTTCGAAAAAGGCATCGTTTAAAGCAATAAATTATCGTATAGCTAGCTAGTATTTACCAAACGAAATAGAATGGAAGAGAGTTAAATAAATCATATAATTTGGATAATATCCCACATTGGTTACAAGCATCACCATTATGTTCGAGAATGTTTTGAAATTTACATTTTGGCGAAAACCGACATGGATCTACAATATTTCAAGAAATGCTCTGCTTATGATTGGATTGTAGTATTGTTATTACATTTTAATGAAACGTAAAAATGCATGATATGGAAAACACATCTTTAGAGTGTTCCTGTCTCAAAGTAGAGATTGCTTTTTCAGGTCGATGGCTGTCACAGACCTTTCAATGCTTTGTTCATAGCAAGACTATTTAACGCTTACTCAATTACTCAAACTATCAACACGGGAATGAAATGTTGCCTTAAACAAACATGAACTTTCGAACAAAATATGTATCATTCATCTTCGATGTATGGCCCATCTGCATTGTCCGATTTTTTTATGGATAAAACCCTCGGCAACGGATGGATCAAGACTGTGCAGGCATGAATAGCTCAGGTCAAACCAATGCACTATACGCGTCGCAGCTTATACGCTAATACCTTTTACTACGTAGTGGCAGTGTTCGAATGGATCCTGAATAACAAATGGTTATAGGCAAACGTGGTTCGATGATTCTGATCATTCTCATGTATCAACAAATGGTGCTTGAGTTTTGCCATATGTGGAAGATAACTAAGCCATAACAGCCGACCCGCATTGTTTATATTCAGATGTACAATAAAACACAAGTAGTATGATTATTAAAATAATATTTTCTTCACGTTTTTTTATAATTCTTGAAAACGGAAACAATTTTCATAATTGTGTAGAGGCTGTATAAAGCATCGAATGTACGAATCAAATTTTCATGAAAGAAGCGGTAGTTACTAAATTTTCATGAAAGAAGCGGTAATTACTTCAGCAATACGGCCAGGCCGTTTCTTCTTTAAATAGTAATAAGCGGTAATTACTTGAATACTTAATTTATGTTAAACTTAACAAACAAGATAAGAGATTATGTATTCGACTAGCTACAAATTTTTTGTTACGTTAAGATCCTTGTAAAAGTGTCTAATATAAAGATAAAAAAAACTATGCACACATTTGTAGCACTTCGCCATTATCAATCACACGACCAAATTTTCATACTTGTTTGAGAAACAAAAAATGTCGCTCACTTTCACTCCATCACCGAATGGATCTTAAGTCGATAATCCGCAATTACGTTTTCGCGACACTAGAGCCAATCACGGTCAAATGATGTATCAAACAGCAGAGCTATAATCTGCACTTAAAACGAGAGCGATACGAGGTTCATTGAGGCAATCGTCGATAATGTTTACTTGCGCTGCTCAAAATGTTT
>JXXA01001590.1:0-12871 GCA_000956255.1 Anopheles punctulatus | reverse complement strand
GGGGTCGGGAGCGATTTGGGTTTGGAATTTCGTTTCGTTTTTCGATTAGCTGAGGTAAACAATTCGCCAACGGGTTCAGTCCCCACCACGTGCGGGGAGGAGGCAGTGACTGTGGCTGACATTTTGTAAGTTTTGCACAAAAACACAAACGAAGAGAAAATTAATCAGTATTCTATCCAACCCCAAGTGAACCCCAATTCGGTACGGTGGTTTATATTAGCGTAGCTAAATACTCAGCCTGACAGCTTCGCTCTCCTTCCATACCGCAACGGTTCACGATTTTCACCGCGATTAAAGCAAGCTTTGCGACTCTGTTGTTTCTGTGCTTTCACTCTCTCTCTTTCTCTTGGGCGCTCTTTCAATCCTTGTCTCCTTACTTCCTCCTTCCCACGCTGTCAGGATCAACCAACGGTGGCGAATAAACATGGCGACACGTTGTGTTCAATTTTCTCTTGGCGGCGGTGAAAGATAACGCAAAACGCTGACGAAGCAATATACGGTTGCCGCTCGTCACGTATTTGTTCAGTCGAAACCGTGATTTAGCGATGGTAGTTTCCGCGGAAGTTGTCACGAGATAGCCGAGAAAGCGGGAGTCTAAAGCTACTCAGACTGCCGGCTAGTGCTGCGTAAATACACACTGCCGGTACACAAACACTGAGCGATGCACGGTGCAGCTGTGATAGCCCGAGGGCACTGCACGTCCCACCGACTCCATCGCCTCCATCGTCTTCGGCTTTCCTAGCATTGCTGGTCGCACGAACGATGGTTCTGAAGTGATGCGTCGTCTGCCGTGCATGTGTTTTCGGTCTGGTTTCCGGTCTGTTTGCCGTTTCGTCCGGTAGAACAACACGAACGTCAACAACGTGATGCGACTCGACCGTACCACGCCAAACGTGACAACTGACAGAAACTCGCTCGGTAGTGGTGTTGGCCATGGCAAACCACAAAAATCATACCAAGTCAGAAAATAGCGAAGCTCTTTCATAACCCACACACACCCAAGGAAGTCTGTCGACTGTCCATCCGTTCTATGTCAGTTCAGAAGGGGTATTTTCTTGCCGGCAGTCATCGCTTCCGAGAGTGGATTCAGCAAAATTAATTTAATAATCATATTTTATTAGCCGCATGCGTGAGTAACAGAAACGGACGATGAGCTCCAGTGTGATTATTAATCTACTGCAAGCACAAGCCTCGAATAGCAGGCTTGCTTGCATTCTAGTTCTGGGGACCAGGTCGTTTGATATATAAACATTCCTGCACAATGGAGCTCAACGAATCTGCACGAATAGAATCTTGTTCCAAAAATACTTAATTTAGCAGAATGTCAGACGGTTTTTCTTAACGATTATTTATTATGTTATCATGAAGTTAAAACCATAGTTGGGTTCAAAATTGTTCGTTGATAATAGACAACAATAAAAGCAGATAACAGTGCTCTCAAACCCAGTGTGCATCGTCACCACGACCATTAATTTTCCGCACAAATATTGCACAATTTAAACACCCTCCTTCAAAAGCCTATCGTGCGGCACAAGCCATCAATTTAACGATTTTTTATCACCCGTCAAACGGTGCGCAAATATCGAGCGGCTATCATGCTGCAACGAACCGTCTCATGGGGCTAGTTAACAAGCTCGGGTACGAATAATTTCTCACTTTTTATCGTTCGCTTTTTATACCCAGACCCGGTACTGTCCATCAGCTCCATTACATGTTCATCAGCGACAAAATGCAGTTCCGATTGCTTGTCAAGAAAGTAACATATTCATGAAAGACACCATCGTAAAGTGCCTCTTTCTCTCACTTCTGCCCCACTCCACCCTCCCTCTGAGGATGATCCTGTTGAGTTGCAGATCGACGTCGGAGTGGAAAAATCATTCAAATTGTCTTGCTGGTGACATTTGTCATGTGTTTTGTTTTTTTTGTTTTGCCTCACTTTACTTTTCTCCATCGCAATCCAAATCGAAAGGGACGTTGATGGAGCATCGAGGTGAGGGGCGAGGCAATAAAACATAATTTCGTGCGTTCCGTCACGGCCGTCCCTCAACAAATGACCCCCGAGGGACGCATCGCCTCTCTCTCGCAGCGCTACACATTCTCGTACACATGTTTCCTGTCCGTTCGCAATCGGTTTCAGAACCCTTGGACGGAAACCAGATGACGGAACCAGAATGAGAGGATCCGAAGGGAGGCTACGGTTTTTATGGCACACGAGCCGACAAAGACGCCAGTTATCCGGTAAGACACTATTGTACGTTTTACTTTATGCGTTGGCGTTGTAAATGGACGCCATTCCAGTGTCGGGAGGGTCCAGTCCCGAGAGTTAGTTGAGCTGTCTACGTTTACTTGATTCATCAACCGAGCGTATCGCGCTTCAAAACGCCGGGCTCACTTGCTAACCGGCAAAGATATGCTAAGGCATCAAACAGCAATCCGGGTGAAGACCGGAGACGGATCCGTGAAGAAAACGACAACGATATGATAAGGATTCAGGCATAAAGTTCAGAGCGGGAGCTTCTAGAAAAAAAAATAGGAAAAATAAAAAAAACAGAAAAACGGCAGCATAAAGCTGCCTGATTATTCTCATTTGATACCGCGTCTCGTGCAGGCATAAAATATTCATTTAATACCCTAAGCCGTGCGTCTGAGCCTCCATCAAAATGCTCCTCACACGGACGCACACATACACGTGCCATGTGGCTTCAACGGCGTGGCTTCGGTTTTTTGCCTAGAGAACGATTTTTTGTTTGTTTTTTGTTTCCTTACGTGAGCCTGTCACGCCTGCCCCGACGAGTTGGCGAAGTTTTATTCAATCGACTAAACTCATTAGACACTTTGTACAAGCAACTTCGAATGATGTCGTTAATTAAATTATGTCAATTTATGTTGATTCATTTTGTTTTATTGCTGTACACTTTTAAAGTACTCGCTTCAGGCACCGGTCACAAGCATCGGCCGTGTTGCGTGAGAATCGGTTCTGGTCTCAAATGCAAGAAAGAGAGAAAGAGAGCGGAAGAGAGAAAGAGACAGCAAAGCAACTGAGAGTGAGTAGGAAAGATGAAAATGCTGGAAACGTGCAACAAACATCTCGCTCGTTTAAAATATTTCTCTTCCGAGATCTCGAGTAGATGTTTCGTATCTTGTTTTTTTTTCTGGCACATTTAAAACTTGATGGTGAAAATTTACTTGGCACCTTCGTCATTGAATTATTTTCCGGGAAAAAAAATCCGTCGCATATTGTTAGCATCATCTTTCGGAGCCTTTAATGTGCGGAGTTTTTCATGTCCTTTCAAGGCTTTGACAGCTTTCATGTTTCAAACACTGGTTACTAACTATAGTTATGAATAAAAAAAAATACAGTACTTCGTTTGCCATTTTGCAGTGATTTATAGGAAGAAATGTGAAATTTCTAACTTCACTCAAATTCAATTTTATTTTTGTTATCAAATCAAAGCTAGCAAGTAGGTAAAGTATGAAAAATAAAAATTTATCATTAATTTCAACACTTTTACCATATTTTATTATTTTTATATTTTTTATTATTTTGTTTTTGAAAGTTTTATAACATTTTATTCTTCCAGAGCTTAAATTGATTTGTTTTCCTGTGGTAAAGTTGATGTATGCTACCGATACGAACTGTTGATGAAAACAGTTCACGGATGAACGAAAACTAGTGACACGTACACGCTTCTTCCCACTAACGTTCTCCTAATTGGGTCGTTTATGAAACTTATCCATCAACATCGGTCGATCTTTGACACGGACCGGTCGATAACGTTCGTTCGCTGCCATCAGTAAGCTCGTGTGTAATGAAAATGCTTCATCCGTAATGAATTCAGCTCCGTTTTACACGGCCAGATGCTCCGTAGCAAACGGAACGTCCGGGTCCGCTAACAAGACGGTGGCTATTAATAAATAAGCAAACAGCTTGTTGTGTGTAGGCAACGGTGAGCGTTCGCTGGTGTGGGCTCAGAATTTTCATACGAGATACTATTGCAAATACCAGTTTATCAACTGTAGGAGTCGTTTTGAAACTCTTTACCTCGATGAATTTACCCGTACCTCTGAAAAAATTGCTTATCGATGTTATTAAACTTATAGTTTTTCCAGTAGAAATATTTTTTAGGGGTAAACATCATAAATTAGCTTGTCATTCGATCGCTCGAGACACAGTTGACCATATCTAAACATTTATCTTCGAAAACCATACTCAGCATGGAATACAATGGAATAACGACAATCACCATTTAAATAGAACGTATTATTGAACTTTAGACGAGGTTCGTTCTCTACACGTTTCCTGGCAACCTGAACAATCATAGACAAAGAGACAATATTGATGCTTCCCGTTGCGTGGAAACAGGGATCCTAAATGTGGTATTTCTAATGGATTCCGAGAAGGACTCTTGAACTTTCCTGGAGCGGACCATCGGACCATGTGACGATAGAACATAATGTGGGCATTGGTTCTTATTTTTCACAGAGAATAGAGTATCATAAAGTAATATAAAGACCGAAAAATAATTACTTAAATCATTCCCATCCACCATCGAACAGAGCGAACGCTACGCTCATCAGCGTAGGCGAGTTAATATTTGTTTCGAATCCTCTTCGATTCATGTTGGGCATAAAATGTTTGCCGTGCGCAAACAAAACACCGAACATTAGTTCTCTTCCGGAAAAGGGATGCTGTATACGATTCGGCCTACATGACCACGGTTGAGTAAATTGCTCAAAGTGATGGGTAAATTTAAATTTTAAAACAAATTTTACACCATCGCATATCGTGCGAATGAACACAGGACGTGTTGTGTCTCGCAATAGGCTTTCGGAGAGTTTTACACGCTTTTTAACTTGTCCCTCGCTTGAAACATTGTGGTGGTAGAAAATGTCGTCCCAGTGTTCACGCCATGGCGATGAGTTTCGAGTGATAACGGAGTGACTAGAATATTCGCCTACTTTCGGGGTGGTTCAAACGTTCATGAGCTCAAGCGGGCGAGGAATAAAAATATTGCACACTCGCTGACGGGGTGAGGCACAGCCGATAAGGACACCAATGCGAGAGGCAGGAACCATCAGATTAGTTGAACATGCATGCAAATGGGCCCGAAATTGAAATATCTTCGTGCATGATGTGTACACATTGTCGGCTGTTTGCGTTCGTCTTCGTTCCCTTCTCGTGGTTGGATCGATCGTCGTTCGTTTTTTTTATTGATGCTGCAGCACCGTACGACGTTTTGGGCAGCCTATCAAACGATGATCACCGTGGGAAGGAAATGCACGGTGGGAACGTGTTGAACCAACTGTGGTCATTTCAGATTTCTTTAAAAGCGCCACCATGTATGTACTTATGGGAAGTTTTCTGGTCAATATCAGTACATTTGATGTGGGAAAAAATTGTATAAATTCATTTTCTGTTCAAGCAACAATAATAAAAAAGTGTCAAATTTATTAAAAATTTATAAAATGAATCATATTTACTTTTATTCGCTTTGAAATGTAGTTGTTTTAAATGTTCAATGTTAAATGTATTTTTCGTTAAACGTGACGTGAACGAACTTTTTGGTTCATGATGTGTTATAAAAAGTGTTCATCCTTTCTCCACCGTGCAGCGAAATTTGCACACGTTCTCTACGAGTAACTTTCAACACATGTTCTTCCGGCCTTTTCAATGGTGTCTGTCAGTGATCTGAATTGCTAAACTGCCCGACCGATAGGAGCCCGACGCACAGGCCTATACCCAAACCGTACGAAATATTTGATGAAAAGTTATTCGAACGTTTCTTCTCATCCGAAACAGAAGCTAAACGAGGCGACGTGCAAGAGCGGAATGCGCGAGAGCGGTGTTTGCAAATATTCGCCTCGCCGAGTAGGACAACATTCCCGGCGCTAGGTGCTAGACCGATGCGAAATCGATGACGAATAACAAATCTGAGAAACACACAACACTTCTTCTCAACGTGCTCCAACATCTTCTTAACGTTTTTCGTTTTATGTTTTCGTCAGCGCCCGGCCTCGGTTGCAGGGGATAAGCTGTATGTGTTTTCAAATCAGCATTCCACCCACCGGACTCGAAGCTCGAAGCTTAGGCAATAAAGATTTCCGAGCGCGAACGGCATAGATGGAGGAGAAATAAAATATAAAGCACCCCTCCCTCGCCAAAATGTTAAATCCAACGCATCCTGATTCGACACGTTATTTTTATCATTCGATTGCTGGAAGATCCATTATGGGATGGGGTGGAACGGTTCTGAACGCGTCGAACTTGTTTGATTATTTTGCGATGTGTGATCAAAATTTTTTTCTGCGTATTTTATACATCAGAGCAGAAAAAAAAAGTTAAATATTTTTAAACCTGTCACACAGATGCATCGAAAATGGCCTACATGAAAACAGTGCACATTGAAGAATCCATTCACCTATGGAGCTATGTTTTGTTTTGAAATCGAGAGCTTTTTCGTGTTGACCCCGACCCGGGAAAGTTTTTCTTCCGATTCGAGCAATGAATGGACGAACTGTTTGCGAAATGAAATTCATTTCTATGCCATTGATTTCTCCATGCTGGATGTGTTTCGAATGTCATCGATCTGATTGCTGCTGGTACGGCAAAGGAGTGGGCTTGAGGGGAAAAATCAACATTTCCTTTGACAGTGCAAAATCCGAGTGACCTTCCCAGCGATCCTCCTCCGTTCGCACAAACACACCCACACGGGGCAGGATAGGATCTTTTATTTTGTATCAGAAGACTGATTGGAAGAGGGGGCTTTCGCTGTGTGGCATTTGCCTCGGGTGCTCCGGGTCGTGTAGGTTTATGTGAGACTGGGACCGATTTATTCAAAATCTACCCATTGAGAACCCTTCAGCCCTCCATCTTCCATCCACACAATTGGCGGCCTTCCACGTGCGGAGCGTGATAATCCAATAGAGGTTCTGTACGGCCTTCGGATCAAACAGAGCTCAATCCGCTGGTTCGTATGTTATCGTATTATTTACACGCCGAATTAGGTAGAGCAAACATTTCGTTTCGAGGCTTTGGCGATTTGTTAAAAGTGCCCTGATTCCGGGCGTTCCCGAGCGCGTCCAGAAATTGGGTTTCACCAGGGCAGCTAATGCAGAAAATCATGCCAATCACGCCCAAATGCTCACGATAATGATGGAGTTCCACTGAGGTTGTAGCGCCGCGGGGTGGCATTTGAAGTCAATCTGTACCAGCGTGAGATGATTTACGCAAATAAGAACTTAGTGTTTTGTATTAAAGATTCTATTTGCACTCAAAGTAATTTGTGCTTAAAACACCCAGCATAGTAAATTTCTGTCAACATTTCTCGTAACCAAACCGTGAACGTGCTTCGGTTGAAGTCGCGCTCAAAACGCTGCTACCCGGAAATGCGAATTGTTTTGGCTCCATTATGTCAAAGATGTTGTTCACCAGAAACGCGTCGGCACGCTCACGTTCGGTTGACAATTTAATCAGAACAATTGCATTATATTGTTCACCTCAGTTTAGCGTGCACGTGACGGTGTCATAGGAGGAAATTAACAAGCTGTCGAAATACTGAAATAAATTTATTAGGATTTTCACGCCCTCGCTAATTATTGCAATCAAGCAAACTCACATCACGCATTAAAGTTTCTAGGACGAAGCTCAACAGAACAGGAAGCGTAGATAGAATTAGAGGTTTGCTTGGAACATTCATCATTGAAATGTTGAAAAACTACAAACGAATTAAAGTGGTGTGGCATTATAATATATAGACAGTCTTTCGAATTAGTTTTTTAAACATAAAGCAAACATGCGACAGAAAGCATTTGTTATTGGCACTCAATGTGTTTGTTTTGTTGAAAAGAATTTCGTACACAGAACTCGTCAACCTCAACTCAATTACAAGAAGGATACAAACGCTGTCGCTCTTGGTAGGTGTCTTCCAAGTAGGGTGTTGTTTTTAATTCTGCTTTCCGATTCCAAAAATCGTCAGCTTTACTTTGTTAAAGCAGACCTGTCGTTTTGAAATCCGTTTACAGCACAATAGCAGGGAATAGCTTTAACCAAACCGCTCGGTCACTCCAGCCGGCGTGATGGTACACATAATTGGAAAACAACATTCTGTACGCAACTCTCAAGCAGATTCAGCGGTGACCTTCATGCCTTCGTCATACCGTCACCAACACGACTTCGAAACCGGCAATCGACCCCGCTCCCACTCCCTTTTTCCGATAGGCTCACGTTTCACGGTGTACGCCCAGATGCACACGCAAAATCAAAACCCAACCCGACGTGCCGCAGCTGAATGGGAGCATGAAGCGAACTAAATTATGAACCGTAAACATGAACCAACCTTTCCGGCCGTTCGGTCAGGCTTTGTCGGCATTAGTGTCCGGGATCGAAATTGACGACATCTTCCCGAACCCTAGCCAAGGCCGCCATAATTGCATGGGCCGCATGGGAGCTAATAGTGAGCAGTGGCAGCAGCAGCGCAACGTGCCCTGTTCCTTGTCGTGGAAGACAATAACAAACGAGTTGTTTATTTACATTTTAAATTTCTTCACCATCGGGCGTGGTATTTGCACCGTTCCTATAATTGGAGCTTATTACACATTCCCCGGGAGGGTTCCGTATCGGGGTGGAGTCAAGAGTGCGACCCGGGACACTAATTGCCCGGGTGCTGTTTGCGCTTGGGAATACTATTTTACTGAGGTCGAAAGTGTAATGTCGTTGGAAGGAAGAGGCCGTTCGAGGCTAATTCATAATTTGTATTTGCAAACTGCGCTCAAATTAGTGGCACAAGTAAGTTTAGTTTTCGGGAAGCCATTTTCATTTCGATTAGTAAATGTTTCATTAATGTCGATTAAAGTACAGTCATTGCACCAAATTTAAATCTGCGCACCATCGCTCGGTTTATCGTGTATCGTGATTTACATGCAACGGAAGCGCAATAATTCGAGCCGAATGAAACATTGCATGAGCGTATTGCTACATTTAACAGTATTTTGCTGCAACCTGATCGCTACGGAACGTCCTTCGCCCGTCGAGTGCACGGGGGTACCGAAGAAACGTTCGTTAAAATGCTAACAAACGGTGGTAGTGAAAATGCTAATTACGTTGCTGATGCCGACGGTGGCCGTGCCTATTCACGTATCATTCGACATGTAAATGCGCGACGGCAAGCAGCAGTTTGCATCGGTAATGCCGTTTGCTGCTCCTGCTGCTGCTGCTGCTGCGTTCAGCTCACGAAGGCGAAGGCGCGTTCAAATTTGACTTGCTAAATGATGCATAACGCCACGATTGCGCCACGATGCTACGGGGCGCACGGTGCGACTGGGCGTGCCCAGTTTCGGTGGCGGTCGCTTGCCCAATTTCACACCCGGCTGCACTTAAAATTCTACGGTTGTGTCTATGTGTATGTTTAATTTTGTGTACATTTATGGTTGGCAAATCGAGCGAAAGCGTGTTGAAAGGGCTGTGTCCGCACGCGGCTGCCTACGAGCGACCATGCGTCTCCATCGGAAGATGGGCAAGATCGTGCGGATCGTTGCTGCTCCGATATACCTTCGACGCGATGTTTACCGCTGAAATCGTTGGAATATGAAAATTATGTTTCTTTGCTTGCGGAGTTGCATAATGTTATGGTGGTGGTGGTTTGGTTTAAAAACCCAGCGATAGAGCCAATATTTTTGGAGATATTCTTGTTTTTTTGCTACCCGGAAGAATTTTGCGTAGTCTGAGTTCAACTGTAACATGGCTTGATTTCTCAATATGGAAGAAAAGTTTTTTTTCCATTTGGAATTCATACGGCAAAAGCTTGAAGTTCGGTGGTTTAAAAAAACTACTGTTTCAAGTCGTGTTCGAAAATTAGTCAACTTTCTATGGAGTTGAATTAAGCTAGTAGAATTATGTGTGTGTTCTCATTTATCTACTTAATAAATGATAAAATATCATTAAATGATGGATATAAATTGAGAAAATAGGTTGCCTAATTCGGTTAGAAATTCAAACATAAATTTATATTGATAAATTTTAAAGATTTTTTCCCAAAATCTTTGATAAATGCTTACAAATCAATGAGAAAAATACGTCGATTTGTAGCTTATTACCCCTTTTTATAGATAACCACTGACATTACTGTCCCAATTAACCTTCGAGCGATCTTTAATGCACCGACATACACTATGACTTCATTTTCTTAGTTTATGTTCTAGTACCACACAATCAATATGGCCTATTGGTTTCTTTTACTCGGCCAAAAAATAGACGATCAAGGGTAAAGGGAAAGCCACAAAATAGAACAACTGACGAAATGTCATTTCCCTTTTCTTCCGTTTCCGGTACTTTCCGGCCGTACGAAAGCTCTCCTGCGACCGTCAACATAACCGTAATATTAATGATAACGTTTATGAAGATTTCATCCCGTACCGCTAACTGAATTTCTGTATCCCTTGAGGCCCTGGAGCGTGCCTGTTATTTAGAGGATGGCTCCGTTACGGGTTTTTTGGGTCTCCAAATCTTTGTTTTTTTTGGCAGCAGAAACGCACGATTGCCACGAGCCCCCGATCGATTTCTGCCTGCTTCACCAAGTGCCACGTAATTGGGCTCGACTCGACTGGCTCGCTGGCCCGGGTGAAGTGAAAGTAACGACCAAGAAAAAGATGCTCCATTTTGGCACGCGAATCGCAGGCCGCGGTCGATGATTTGGCGCCGGAGAAAAGTGAAACCAGACGAGTCCTTGTGCGAGCGTATGTCACGTTTAGCTTGCCCCTCCCCCCCCTCCCTGGGCCACCACGACCGGTTGATGAACGGGGCAATGAGCAGCCTCGAGGGACGGTTGGAATTACGCAATTGGAGACGACACGGATGGAATGCCAATTCGATGGGAAGGTCCTCATCTCCAATCCTTTCGCATTCCAGTGTCCGCTCGTTCAGGATGCTCCAAGCAGGACATCGTTTCCCGGGCATTACCCGGTGCCTGTTTGGGCTTTCGTAATTACCACACCGTTCGAATGCTAATAGCGAATGGCGTTGGGTGCCATCGGCAGCCAGATAGCCGGGAAAAGCGGGAATGCCTGGTATGGTTGTAAGCATAATGGTGCAGACCTTCGAATTAGGACAATTATTATAATCGAACGTCTTTCTCGGAAACACCTTCCTGGTGACCCAAACAAGGACCAACTCACGCTGTGCTGCATCCGGGATAGCGAAGCAAACGGGAAATACCGAACGACCGCCCGTTGTTCAAGGCCGGAGCGCTTCGTAAAACAATACCTTCAGCGTACCGGGATGGGTGGTTTTGGAAAATCAATTTATTTTAATGGTAGCTTACGGTTTCGCTTTCGGCTACTCCGTGTTTTCCAACGCCGAACGCAACCAAACCGGAGGCAAATAACTAATGAATCTCACATTTAATGCAAATATCGTAATTTCTCCGATTTCACCATAAGGAGTCTCGGATAAACGTTCCGAGCGCAAATAAGAAAAGAAAAGAACCAAAGGCTTAAGTTGCCATCGGGAAAAACGGAAAGCAAACAGAGAAAGAAACGGTAAACCGTTGGCTCTCCTTGCAGCATCGTCGAGAGTGTTTGGCGGCATCCTTTACGTCCTCTAGGACGCCGGCTGCCGAACCTGGCACATACGGGCACATACTTCAACTGTTAGCGTGAAACATGCTGCTACCGTTTAAAAGGAAGAAAAATACGAGCAAGCGGGTGTTTTAAATCGAACCAAAGCGTGAGGAAAAAAAACCAACGCGCTCTCACCATGAACACTGGGAGAAGACGAGCACCGAACGAAGCCGTAAGGCTGCGCCATTAAAGAGGATGAAGTATTATTGAGAGTTGATTGCAATTTATCTAGCACGCGCTTTTAACCTTTCGCATTTGCTCTTTTCGACGCAGAGCATCGAGTGGTTCGATTGCAGGTGGAATAGAACGCCCGAGTTATTTATATAATTTTCCTTACAATCTTTCCTTTATCGAACGGTGCGGATGAACTCTATTTATGTGAGTGAGAAAAGGCGCACATACATTTATGGTAACTGGTTTCGCGCAATTTATTTTTTCTAAATTTTTGGAATCACTAAGAAGGGGAGTAATTGCAGGGAATGCTAACTCGTAGATGAAATTCAATTCTATTAACACATAGTCAGTTTTAATTTATACCTCAGTAAATTTATAACATGATAGTTGTATTTTTTTAACCTAAAAGTCTTATCAGCACATGTACCGCCACATGCGGCAAAGAATGTTAATTTTTTTATCAAATTTGATTTTAACAGCATTATTGAGTATTTGAAAAACAATAAAAAAACATAAAAATGTCACTTTCACTTAAATAAGACTTCAAAAAAGCGACATTCAAATTAAGAACGCAAGATACACAAAATCAAAAATTCAATTTACGCTCGTGTTTACTTACTTCCGTTAGTGAAGGCAAACGCTCCCGAGCAGCTGCCATCTTTAAGCTTGCTCTGAAAACTCTTAAACAGAAGCCGTATGTACGTTTCTGATTTCACCTTCCACTTGAAGAATTTCCAAATACGGTTGCTCATCTCAACCTTGACAGACTTGCTTCCATGCGTGGTATGCTGTTCCAGCGGAGACCACAAATAAAAAATCCTCCAAAAGGTAAAAATCCAATCAAATACTTCCTGCACCGTTCAACCGAACTAAAACGAATGGTAGTACGAAGGAAGCTGAAGAACAGAAGCACGAGGAAGTGCGAAGTAAATCATATGCACCTAGCAGAACGGTAAGCAAATTTTCGTTTCATGCGCCTCTTCAAACTTCAGCACACACATACACATACCTGTGTTGGATGATTGCTTACCGTTTTTTTTTTCTTTATTTTTTCATCTGATTCGGCGTTTTAGTTGCCGGTTTG